>ML779096.1:859770-879593 GCA_009831015.1 Picea engelmannii | reverse complement strand
GAGTTATTTTCTCTGATTTTACATTTTCGGGAATCAAACGTAAGAGTGTATCCTTGATCACACATTTTACTAACACTGAGTAGATTATGATTCAAGTCTTCAACCAATAGAACATTGTTTTCTTTTACATTTTTTCTTCCAATCTCTACTACACCTTCTCCAAGTATTTTGGCAGATGATTCATCTCCAAATGCAACATTGCCACCCTTTCTCTTCAAGCTGATGAATTTGTCTTGATCCCCGATCATGTGTGAAGAACATCCACTGTCTATGTACCATTCATGTTCTTCTTTACATTCTTCAGCGGTCAATGTTGTTCGACAATCTTCATTGTTTTGAATCTCTTTCCTTCTCCATACTGTGGTTGGCATAGGGACATCTTCATTCATATATCTGCAATCTCGTGCTTTGTGACCACGATAATTACATTTGTAGCATGCAATATTTTTTTCCATCAATGGGGAAAATGAATTATAAATTTTGTTGACAAATCCATGATTATTTCCATATATTCTATTTACACCATTTATGTTTCTTGCGTAAGTGTTCCTTTCATTGATTCTGCAATTAATTTCCTTATGTCCAAAAAATTTGCAAGTATAACAATGACCAAGAAAGAAATTTTGATACCTTGGAGTAATTGGGCTTCTTTGTGATGTAGTCCATATGGGTTCATGATCTATTCTTCTGTAGTTTCCTTCATACCGATTGAATATTTATTGATTCCTGAAGGTAGGAGGTCTTCTTGGATATTCATCTCTTTTGTAATCATTCCTTCTTTCTGGTATCTTGGTCCATTTCTCATCAACTATCTATGTAGCTCTTTCTTCAACCTTCTTGTTGGTATTTGCATATTCTTTGTATGAAGTTTCACCCATGCATCCAATATGTGTTAAGTCTTTTTGCACTTAAGAGTTTCTTAAGCTCTTCCTCAATGAGGCAACTTCTTGTTCAAGTTTCTCACAATCTTCTTCTTTCTTCTTCATTTGGACATTCCTTACTTCTCCTATTCTTATTTCTTCTTCGAGTAGAGTTTTCAAGGAAATGGTTTATTCTCTTAGTTTCTCAAAGTATTCTAATTGTTTCTTCAATATTACAATTGTATTTTCACAACTCCCCAATTCACTTCTTAGTTTTCTTTGTGTGTCTTTCAGCTTGCTATTTTCAATCTCAACATGCTTCAATTTTTTAAGATTCTCATTTTCTTGTTGAATAATTTTTTCTTCATGATTTTCTTCTTCTTAATTGGAATTTTCTTCTTCAGTGTCATTTCTTTCAACCCTTGGATGAGGAAATTCAAATTCAACATGACCTACTCCTTCACAATTAAAGCAAAAGAACTGACCTCTATGTTCTTCCTTGAAATCTGAGATGTTGTAATTTGCTTCAACTTCTTCTTCTTCTTCTTCTTCTTATTCTACGTCTTCCCTTACATAAAGGTCTTGTAGCTTGTCCCAAATATCTTTTGATGATGCACATGATCCCACCTTGGATTTCACTGATTTTGTCAATCCATTCAGGATGGTATCTATTGCCAATTTGTTGTTCCTTTTTGCTTCCTTCTGAGCTGTAGTCTTTGGTTTCTTCAAAGAATTATATCCCAAAGAAAATCAGAACCAAACATATGCCCCAAGATCTTTCAAGTAATTTTCCATTCTATTACTCCAGTATTCAAAATTGCTTCCATCAAATGGTGGAATCCCAATTGGAATTTTGTCTTCCATTTCTTCTTAGGATTTTCCTTCTAGTGGTTAAATTGTACTGAAGGTAGCCTACTCTGATACCAATTGTTGATACTGAGAGTGGGGTGAATCAATATCAATTACAATTTAAAAAAAAATTCAACTTATACTTAAACCATTCAACTATATCCAATGAGCAATGAACAATAGTATAAGAGTTACACCAATACACCACAATACACCATGCACAATATATGAGAAATAATCAATAGTTATTGTTCAAGGGAAGTAATGACTTCCAAAGGTAGCTACAACTTCCAAATGTAAAGGGAGGGATAAAACTCCAAGAGGAAGGTACAATCCTCTAATATAAAAAGAGGGTTTAACTGTCCATCCTTGCCCCTTCCTTCCACCCAAGAATATATGAGAGATAATAAAACGTTACATTAAATCATCACCATCAACCAATCATCACATAGAACCTGATAATGCTTTCTGAGACTTCTTTAATTTCTGAGATTATTGAATTCTTAGAGTACTCTGATCTTATATATGATATTAATCAATATATTCTCTGAAACTCCTCAAATTTTCACTCCTTGAATCCTCCCCAAAAAGAAGTTATAGAAAGAATGGTAGAATTTATTCAATTATGGTCTATTCAGGAGACTGAACTTGTATAGAATGCCCCATGCTCAATATTTAACATCTGATTCTGAAACTCGCACACAATAAACCAAATTCTATACTATTTCCAATGAAAATTTTCCCACGTCATTTGGATTCTCGATGAAGAAGTTATGACTGTTTTACCCGGAACACCTGTTTATTGACTAGCTTCAGGACTGATCACAAACCCTATCTTCCACAGAGTGTATCTCCATAATTATAGTGATCAAAGAGATGAAATTTTTACCAGAGGTACCTTGATATGTCTTCTCAATACCATAGCAATTTCACCATCTGAATCATTCTAGAAAACAAGTTATAGAAAAAATGGTAAGATGACCTGAAAATAACATACCTTAGAACACATCACCAAAAGACTTCATCCTCCCTTGAAATTCAGCCTTCTTTACTTCTTATTTCCTCTAAAATTCGACTTGTATCAAAATGAATGTATAATGATGTTTATTTATACCATTTATTTCACTTCATTTTAACATTAGGGCTGACCTGACACTTTCTTATTTTGTATTTGTTTTCTTTAATTATCTATTGGGCCTACATGTACTTCCTTCTTCAACTCACTTTGTCATCTTCAAAAATTAATTTCTCCTCAACCATGAGGATCCACGTGATGTGCCACATACCACTGGAAACAACATGATGTATACTATCGATTCATGGGTGTTGTATATGCATGTGCATTTCTCTTCATGTCCAAATACCTTTATCAATCTTGCGGTCCAAAACCCATGACTAGTGTTGACATCAATGACAACAACCAATCTTTCAACAACTTTTTCTTATATGTATTGAATAATTACATTCATTGGAAGCACCAAATTCCTTTGTTTTCTAGCTGCAACTAGAAAGAGGCTCCAACCCCTAGTTTCTCAGGCTACAACTTGAGGGAAGCTCCAACTCCCCAATTATCTAGATACAACCAGAAGGAGGAAACAACCCCCTATGTTCTTTGGCTACAACCGGAAGGTGGCTACAACCACCTATTCTTCCCTCATCCAACCACCTTGAAGTAGAATTAGAATGATGGAACCACTGTCATACTATCACTGTGAGATATACCACTGTACAACTATATCAATCTATACCACTAACCTGCATCTAACCTATACAACTTCCCTGTAATCAATTTGTACCAGAATTGAACATGTATCAACAAAAATAAAACAGGTACGTGACCTGTAGTGTTGCGGCATGTGTATGTACACACCCTATCTGTTGTGCATCCTACGTATGTATGTGACCAAACTGTTATGAATCTTGCGTATGCCTTCTGAAGACTAGGGTTTCCTTTCTCTCAACAACTTATGACCCTCTGTAACTTCTTTCACATAGATAGGTAACCTGTCACTGTATCCAGACTATAACTGTATCGTGTGCCTTTACCCAAAGCATATATATATCTCTCTAGTCATGTGCCATATAGGTGTTTGTATTCATGAACAAGTATAATAACCCTCACATGATCTAGTCATCAAACCCTTTCTAATATTCAACATCTCACTACATCAACCACTTCACAAATACAAGCTCTCAACCTTGTAGCACAAAAAACATTATCCATATGCCAAGAAATACAAGATGTGCTTCAACAAGAAGTATCAATGATAAATATACCATCACTGTATTTTTTTAGATCTTACTTATGCAGGAGATCCCTTGCAGCCACTAGTCTCTCTAGGGAGAATCCTCAAATCTCTATAACCAATTCTCATTCATACATTAACATCCAACTATTCATAGAAATAAGACATATCTTTTGAGCCAATGGATAGATATGATGTATCTGAGCACTGTATACCTTCCTGGGAGCTTGATCTCATAATATAGAACCTTTGCATATTCATCTCTTCAAGTTATCATGGATTTACCAACATGTGCACACCCTAATACACTACCACCCCACGTACATACACACCCTAATACATTGTCAGTCTGTGTATTTTACATGCCCTAATACACTATCAGCTTGTGTATGACTCAGAAAATAGATTTTTTTAGTATTCATTGTAATTCTGAGAATTTTGTTGTCAACCCTTCATACTACCTCAGACTTTTGCAACTTCAGATGTATCAATGAGTACTTGCAATAAGCCTCATACAACAAAAAATATTCAATGTGTTCAAGTGTGATTAAATGAGAGAGATTTGCTTCTTATTTATACTTTCATGTAGCATTACACTTTCCTTATTTTAGGGATTTCTCCATTTACTTTGTTATTTAAATAATTTATTTTTCAAAAACTTTAACCTTTTGGGGTTTCTAGATGATTCATGAGGGTCCTCCATCTTCACATGGCCATAACTCTTTAACCGTGAGGTATTTATGTGACATTCCACATACCACTGGAAATGGCATGACAAGAACTATACATCTAGGATAGTTTCACTGACAAATTCACTGAACTTCATCTCATTATTCCACAATTAAGCACGGGTTCTCTAACCATACTCCTCGAATAACTCAATCCACAAAGCATCTTCATGTGAGGGCTTTCACCATAAGGGGACCACTTTGGAGTTCATCCATTTGTAATTGTTATCAACCATGACAAGTCAATAATGAGTCATCTTTGCATCAAGCAAACTTGGGTCCATTACCCAAACATTTGTTCTACCAGTATTTCTTCAAAGGTTGACATCAATGAAAACCAACATTAACCAACATAATCTGTCTTTTTATATGATGTTTTAGTTATTTACCTTTCATGTGCATTGTAGTGGTTTACTTCATTTATTATATGTAGTTCATTTCCTTCATTGATGATTGTATGCACCATTACCATAAAAAACCTAGTTCTCACTTGACCCTACCAACCCCTACCTTACCTTGCTCTCAACTTCCAACCCTAACTTGGTGTAACCTATCATGATCATGTTACATACCCTATATTTTCTTACCCTACCAACTCAACCTAACCTAGCCTACCCTTAGTCTAACTAAACCTAAATTAACTATGTAGTATATTGTACCACATGGGAACCATTGATGGTGTGTATTGTTTCATACCAATATGGAAGCTTACATGGAACCAATATTCTTGGAAAATGTTTTGTTTTGAAACCCATTTTTAACCTCAAAATTATTCTAATGTAAGCGATTCCAAGAAATAACACTTTGCTTACAGATTATGGAACCTTTTTTACTTTACATCCTTTAAAGATAAAAATAATTTGGCACCTTGGAGTGGTGAACCATTCATAGAGCAGGGACAAAAGAGTTATTGGCCCTAATATTTTTTGCTACTTCACAAGGGGCTATGGCATTATCTTCTCAATAAAACTCGATAAGTTGGATACAAAGAAAACTAAATATCTCATGTCACAAGGGGCTCTGGCATTATCTTCTCAATAAAACTTGATAGGTTGGGTTCAAAGAAAACTAAATATCTCATGTACATAGATTTGAATCTCCACTTTATATCCATAAGGTAAGAAGAGTATCACTATGAAAACCTATTATAGATCCCAAAAAAAACATTCCCTCACTATGAAATCCTATTATAGAGCCAAAACAAAAAAAATATGTGTGTGGTCCCTCGTGATGGGAGGCCTTGTAAATAATTCTTACAATAGATTCTTGAAAATCTAGTAGGTGACAATGTCAAAGTATTGGTATCGATGTCATGAAAAAATCACAAAACATTTGAAATATCAAAAAATAAAAATAGTGAACTCACCAAAATCACTCCAAGTTTCCCCGGGTAGGAGTGTTAAGTCAATATCTTTAGTAAATTACATACCCTTTTAAGGGAACTCTTGGATAATAATAGTTAGTTTCTACTACATATCAAATTGTTACAACTCCCTGAATTCTCTGGATCCAACCAGAAGGAAGATACAACCCCCTGGGTTCTCCAGATCCAACTCGAAGGTGGCTAAAACCACCTCGTTCTCAGGCTCCAACCTGAAGTAAGCTCCAACTCCCTAATTCTCTAGCTCCAACCATAAGGAGGCCACAACCCCCTTTCCTTTCCCCATCATGTCACCCTGAAATAGAAGTATAGACCAATTGTCACTACCACTATCATTGCCACTGTCAATGTCAACATGTCACATCAGTCTATCACTAATACTCAACCAAACTGGACTTACTCACATAGATCAATAACCATTAAAAACTCTCAACCATATGCACAATATCAGAAATATGTGCATCAACCAAAATAACTCACAACCATCACCAATATGTTCTTCTATATCATATACCAAAATCACCAAGATGTATTTTTACGAATGAACCAAGATATGTATGTCACATCATCCATAAATCATGAACCATGTACTCTTCACATCAAACTATGTACCAAACCATCAATGATATACAACCAACCAAATGTCCAACATGCACCTCAACCATGTGTCAAACAATGCATCAAAATATATACCAATGAATTCTAGATATGCACCAACAATGGGTCTCAACAAATCTGCCTCAAACAAAATATATAATATATCAAATATATGCCACAAGACATATACCAAAAAATCACCAAGACATGCCTCAAGCATGCTCCACAATATCACCAAGATGCAACTTCAAACTAATCATATAAAAATACTTTTGACCATGTATAATACCTAGTGTATGTGATCACAGACTTCCATACCTTCCTCAACTTCATCAACAAGAGAATAGCATATTCAACAACCTTTACCTCAGTTTCATGGGACTAGTTTTGGATTAGTCACAAACACTAACTTTCAACAAGCATCAATTTGTATTGTGATGAATAAAGGTCTGAAAATTTTACACAATATTATTCAATGTATTATCTACAATTCCTCCAAGTTTCATTTCTTGGAACATCCCATAAATGGAGTTATAGAGAAAATGGTAGACCTTGTTGAATTATGGATTATTCTGGAGAGCTAACTTGTAGAGTATGCCACGTGTGGAAGATTTGATATGTGGATATGAAGATTTCACATAACATACTAAGGCTTATAATATATCTAATCCATTTGGTCTCACTAAATTTGGATCTTCTATTAAGAAGTTATGACTTTTTTTACCCAGAACACCTGTTTAAAGCTAGTTTCAGGACTAGTCAAAAGTCTTATCTTCTACAGGGTGTATCTCCAAACATTCAACGACCTAGAAGCTATAATTTCTACCATGGGTACCTTGATATGTTTTCTCAACATCATCGTATTTTTAGTATCTGAATCATTCCATAAAAACATTTATTGAAAAAAACATGAGATGACCTGTAAATAGCATACCTTAGAACACATCATTAAAAGACTTCATCCTCCCTTGGATTTTCGGCCTTCTTTACTTCACCTTCCCTCTAAAATTCACCTAAGATATACTTGGTTACCTCAGTCACTTATAGATATTTAATATGCTCAAAAGGTGCTAATGTAAGTCTCTTGATATCTTATTTATACTCCCCAAATAACTTCCTTTAGGGACAACTTGTAACTGATTTACCCCTTCTCCTCAATATAGGGCTAACCCACTTTCTTGTTGCAACTAAATTTTCCTCAATTAGTCAAATCATAAATATTTTTTTGTAACTGATTATCCTTAATTAGCTTCTTGTTGCAACCACTTTACCCATAATTAATTAATTTCTTGTTCAACCACTTTAACTATTCAACCTTCTTGTTACAACTACTTTACCCATAATTAATTTGTTTTTGCAACCACTTTGACTAGCAAACATTTTGTTACATTTATACCCATAATTAATTTCATTTTATAACCACTTTGACTAGAAAACTTCTTGATGACTTTCCAGGAGCTTATAGAATAATTGACTTCTTGTTGACCTTCTAGGGCTTCTAGAATATTCTTGAGAGTCCTCGAACTTCACAAGGCCATATCTCACTAACCGTGAGGAACCACATGACATAAAACATATCACCGGAAATAAAATGATATGTACTATCCATCTATGATAGTCTTACCTACAAATTCATTGATCTCCATGTATTTATTCCTCATACAAACTCAGGTTCCTTAACCACACCTCTTGGGCTACATGTAGACTACATCAAATGCACCCAACTAACTCACCATCAATATTGAACATACAAATTTCCAACATCTATGGACCTCTCCAAGGGTTGACATCAATCTCTAAGGGTTGACATCAATGACAACCAGCTGTCCAAGCCAACTATCCAATATTGGCTACGCACATTTTAAGAATTACCTACATATTTTTGAGACTCAACCATTAAAAATCTAGAAACTTAACCCAAGGATATCTTGGTCATTCAATTGTACTTCACAACCTTCCTAATAAAAAATATTTCCATTCTACTAAGTTGAGGTTCTACAAAAATAGATAAGCCTCTGTTGACGAGAGAAATTGACCGCTCGTCAGCTGGAGGGGTGGATCCGGTCCGGGGTTGTCTAAATAACCCAAGACATTTGGATTAATCCACTCTGAAGGGTTTAGCGGCTCTGTTAGCCGATCTAAGTCCTAGGAAAACAAAATAAAAACTAAGCTAAAGAAACTAATCTAAGTGAAAAAAAACTGCTGCAAATTATATACAGGTCTAATATATATATATATATATATATATATATATATATATATATATATATATATATATATATATATATATAACAATAATTCCACTTATTAAATGTTCAATTATCAATACAATTAAATCTCGATTATATATATAGTATTTACAAAATACAAATTTTGATCGAAATCTGCAAAATCATCTGTAAATTGTTTTATGACAACAAAGCTATTATTTTTGGATTTTTATAACTTTTATGAAATAGAAATAAAACAACAACTATCTAACTAAGCAATAAAGGTAATAATATGTACTATATATATCTATATAAACTACAGAGAATTCTCAAATGGATTGACTATTGAATTGCAAATAACAAACTGACCTGAAGTAGCGTTTCCTATTTGTCTTGTGCACAGTACTTGATTTAGTTGTTTGATGGGGGAAACCCGCACCAGATTTTGCAAAAACCTTCTCATAAATAGGAAGCAACGACGCTCTTGAATATGAATGGTAGAACAAACAAGAGATATAGCAACAACAATTTTATAGTTTATAGATCATCACATTAAGATAAATCCTACTGCGAAGATATGTACATAACTGCTCATTTAACAAAGAAGATTAACCTTATGTTCATTAAATTAAAACAGGGTAATTGTTGTGAGTAAAATAAGAAACATCAAATATGGACAATACTTAAATCATATCGCATCAAACTATAACAAATCTTGATATCTAAAGTAGTCAATAATTTGATTACAAATTGAAATTTACAAAAACTTAAACAAAAGATAAATTGAAGCTAAAGTCATACAAAAAATCCACCTTCATTAGAGTCTGTATAATCATCAGTCCATAGTCTCTGTTCTCCCAACAGTGATGGTTTGTTTACAAAAAATAATAAGTATATAAAGGCCACAGGATAAAACCTTCCTTGTGGAAATTATCAAAACTGTTTGCAAAAAATATGGGAACAATCTCCCTGATTCCTATTTCTATCTAAGACTAACAACCTAATCCAAAACTGTGTAACAAAAAGCATGTTCAAAAATGCCATTATCGATCTAATTCCCATTGAAATTTGTGTGTACCTATAGATGCACAAAAATAAACGATTTTAGATTGTGTTTAATTGTAAAATCAACAGAAATTCAAATTGTATGACTAGCTACATAATCTAACGATTCTGTAGCTAGTTGTTATTTACAAACATAACCGAATTGAATCGATTCAATCATAACAGAAATATATGTGATTTATCAAACAAATCCTTTATACTAATTCAAAGCAAACAAAATCGTTTTAAAATCACTTTTGAAACATCATACCTTGGTATCAGTGATACGATTTGATCAAGCTATTTTTGAGTTAACAATGGTAGTGGTCGCCTCTACATTTTTGAAAACGACAGAGCCTATGGTATTTTTCCTTTTGTCATTATCTTGCAGTCTCTCATTTTCCTGGGTTAACACATTTACTCGGTCCTCCAAGGACTTGATTCGGGATTGCAGCAGAGGGACATCTGTATAGTATTGTTCGAGCTGTGAGTTGCATTCATTGCACTGTGGTTGATCAGGTCGTGTCATTACAGGTGGAGAATCTCCTAATTTACCAGCAGTTCCACTATTGAGCTTGATCCCAGGGAAGTTGGGGTCATCTATTAGGCACGGTAGGAGGTTCGACACGTAGTCATAGGGCTTGACTGAAAAGAGGCCATGTGAGTATGGATACTCGGTTAAAAATCGATCGATCTCAGAATCCAAATCTTCACTCAATACAATTGGTTTCTGATCCTTGTTTAGTTTGGGTTTATTGCAAGCACACCTAGATACCCAGTGCATAGCCTTCTTACCCTTTCTATTGACATCGGTATGACCCTTACACTTTTTCTTTGCAGACCTCTTGATAGGTTTGGCACTATCTTTTAGGCATGAGTCAGGCAGGGTGTCGGGTAGGTTGAGGGTTCAACAGAGGGTGAGAGTGTAGGAGGGGGCAAGACAGGCACGACAAGGGTTTTGGTGACCACAGTTTTGTCCACTGGACCAAATTCAGGACTGGCAAAGCCATTCCTCAACAAGAAAGCTTCCCAACAATCACCACTCAAACTCAAATGATGGACTATGACCATTTTAATTAAACAATGGTGGAAGAGGCTGGAGTTGGCCTTCTCCCTCTTAAATCATTTAGCCATTTTATACAAACTGTGAAGGAGGAAATGTGGCATATTCAAAGGAAAATATATGAAACTCATAAGCAGTCGTAGGTGGTATAGGAAAACTAAACCGTATCTACCTTCGCGTGTAACGAATTTCTTAATAATGGCCAACTAATCATGCCACCTAGACTTAAGAGATGTGACTGGCATACCTTTGTTACAACTACTGATTTTCCTTGAGGTAAACAGGAGCGGCCATGGCACTTCATCCACCTTCAAATTCTTAAACCATTTCTGCCCCTTGGCTAGCAGACTAGTGGCTGATCTGAGGAATTCCTCATTCAATTCGAGTTGGATGTCCCCAACTTTGGCCTTGCATCCATCGAATGTGAGGGAAAATTGTTGAGTGAATGCGAGGTTGAAACCCTCAATTTTTTCAATGAAAACTAACCATCCAGTCCTCTTCAGGTCCTCTCGGGCATTGCCAAATAATAGCAACGTTTGAACATCGTTGGGTTCGATGCGCACTACAGGAGCCATAGCAGATAGCACATGGTCAACAGGGTAATCGGTGAGGGGGTTTGACAGGGTAGACACAGGACCATTTGCCCGCAGGTTTTCCAAAACAAGCAGAGGCAGCCCAAAGTGCAAGGCAGGCATTAATGCTTATGCGTGCGAGGGTGGTGGAGTAAATTGGAACGATGTAAAACTATCATGTCAGCTGTACAATGAACGACGCCTATTCAAATCATAATAATGCATAACCAAAAAATATTTTAACCAAATGAAATATCAAATAACCATTTGAAAACCATGGTGTTCATAACCAAAAATCGGTTTGAATGTTAAATCAACAATAGCATTTATATGATTTGAAAGAAACCACTATATCGAATATTGCACCAAGGATTTAATAAAAGACACCAAAAAAAATCATTGCATCATGAACTTGTAAATCGAAACCATATTAACAAAAATGCAAAGTGAATAAAGGTTTGGTGTTTTGATAAATGTATGACCAATAGTGAGTTGGAGGTAAAAAATTTATGACCACATGAACAAAAGGATTCATAACAATTCAAAATATCATTCTAATTCCATCAACATGACTTCCAACTCAAGGTTTTCACGCTTGCAGTCGTTAAAATGAAAACGAAAGGTAGGTGTGCGAAAGAGAAAGATAATAGTGTCATTTTCTCTTGTTCAGAAATGCGACGAGTATTGAGGGTTCAAAACCCTTGTGTAGGCAGCTTGTAAGGAAAATATAAAATTGCAAAATGGCTGCCAACAATGGCGACACACTGGTAGAAGCAGTTATCTCTGCCAAACGAACAATTCAAGATTAAGAAAATGAGAATAATTCTAACTCAAAAACAACCAGGAAATTGTTTAAACATCATCATCAATCATAAAAAAATTAGTTGTGCTTAAAAGATGAAAAATGATAACAGTCTTAATAAAAGTGAGTCATGATATTAAAGATAAAATCTCCAATACTGTTGACAGAGCCACTGCTTCCAGAAGGCATCCATAGCCTCGATAGGATTGCCATTTAACCCACTCTGATATATGTATCCTGCCAAGAAGTTCCAGATCAGAATAAACGACATTTTAAGGTCAAGAAATTCCATATTTGTGAATTTTCATATACCTGACATTGCTTCGCTGCCAGCGGGCCTATTCAATACCCCGATGAAGTTATCTTGGCGTCATGCATGCATTTACCTGCTATCAGCAGACCTTTTCAGTATCCCGGTGGGTTTACAAGAACTTCCCACATATCTTTAATGATTTGTTTGGTTTTTAAAGATATATAATTGAGCGGAATGATGTTGAAAATTATTATATCTTGGACATATTTTTACAGAGCTTGAGAGAAGTTTTTAACTGTCCTTCATTAAGATTCAGAGATGGTTTGTTTACAAAACTGACCTTTGAAGGCAGGGAGACATCTTCTGAGTTATTCCCTTAAGGAACAGGGACAACGTAAGAAGAAAATGGATGATCGTGACATGCTTCACTTACATATTGAAATCAATAAACTTCTTTCAAACAACATGCTTTCCTTAACATGGCTGTAAATTTTAGTAGCACATCACAATTGATGTTTAGACAACTTTTCAGCAGTCATTTCAGAGGAAAAATTTTCTTTTTTATTTGTCTGAAAAGTTCATAATGCAGGTATGTGTATTTCAAAAGTAAAAATTGATAAGTGTAAGGGAGAAATAAAAACCAAAACAACAAAAGAATATGAAAAACAAACAAAGGAAAAATATTTACAAAGTGTACATAGGGTTGTCATCAAGTGAAACACCTTTTTAGAGCTTGTCCATTCACCGGATAGGTGTCTGGCTATCCCTCTAGACTCTGTAATATGAAAGAGCTGGGACCCAATTTCTCAGGAATTAAAAACGGTCCTAGCCATAAGTTCTGAAACTTCGTATGCTCTCCCTTTCCCTCATGTGGTTTGTCCCATTTCAAGACAAGGTCACCTACTTCAAAGTTCCTGTCAGAGGCAGAGTTGGAATCAAACCAGCTTTTAACCACAAGTTGATGTTGATCCAACTTTTGTTTTGCTTGAGCCCTTACCTCTTCTAGTTTTATTAAAGTGTTAATTCAATTCTCCAAAGGGGGGCAGTTCTCTTCCTGAATTTTCTGTGATAGTTGTAGTGAGGGTAGAAGAATATGTGGTGGCAAAATTGCTTCTCGGCCATAGACGAGAAAGAAGGGAGAATTACCCACAACAGTTTTCGGTGTTACTCTATCAGCCCAGATTGCGTTTAACAATGCATTATGCCAATTTTTGTGATTTTCAGATACCGTTCTCTTGATGATTTTAATCAGATTCTTATTAGTTGATTCTGCCAATCCATTGCCTTGAGGAAAATAACTGGTAGAATATTTCAATTTAATTCCTTTTTCTAGAGCAAACTCACTCATCTCAAGAGATGAAAAATAAGAAGCGTTATCGAATACTAAACAGTCAGGGATACCAAAACGAGAAATAATATTCGAATTTAATAAGGCAATAACTTGACTGGTATTTACGACTCTTAAGGGGGCAGCTTCAGACCATCTGGTGAAGTAATCTGTGGCTGTTATGATAAACTTATACTGCTGTGAGGATGGTGGATTGATTGGACCTATAATATCAAGACCCCACTGCTGAAAAGGAGAGTCTACTGAAATAGGATGCAAAGGGAAGGCTGGTTTATGTATCCGCTCGGATGCTTTTTGACAAATAATACACTTGCGACACAAGGCATGAGCATCTCTAAAAAGTGTAGGCCAATAATAACCTACTCTTAAAACTTTATGGGTAGTGGTATCCCCACCAAAATGCCCACCATCTTCTCCTGCATGCAATTCTAGTAAGACCTTTTCTGCTTCATCTTTCTCAAGACAACGCATCAGTACTCCATCAAAATTTTGACGAAACAAAATACCATTAATCAACTGAAAGGAGGCAGATTTCAATCTTAACACTCTTTTTTTAGTGGGATATAGGTGACGGGGGGATGACCCATGTTCAAGACATAATTTTATATAGTCATACCAGGGACTGAAAGAGTTTTGTGCACAACAAATTAAATTTTGGTTGTGTTGTCCTGGGTTTGTCATATCGTTTTCTTATTGCTGTCCTGCTGCTGAGTCAGTGACTAACTTGCATAGTCCTTGGCCTCTTACTATTTTTGCTGGGGTGATTTCTATGTCATACTCTTGTAAGGAGGTGACCCAGTTCGTCCTCTTTTCACCTAGTTCTTTATGCACTAACAGATTTCTGACGGTCGAGTAAGGGACAATAATTTTCGTCCTAGATTTCAAAAGATAAGATCAGAAGTGCTTTACTTCTTTAAAAACAACATAGGCTTGCTAATATACCAGTGTGTAATTAAGTTCTGTGCCTTTCAAAGCAGATCTCATAAAGGCAATTGGGATTTCATTATTTTCAGCGTTCTTTTGAGTCAGGACAATAGCGTAGGAGCAGTCATAAGAAAATGTGTAGAGTGTGAAGTCTTGCGAAAAGTCGGGGCTCATGAGAGAAGGAGCGTCTATTATGGCCTCTTTTATTGAATTAAAATATTGGTTTTCTGAGGGTCCCCAATGATATTGTGTGTCCTTTTTTATTAAATTCCGTAAAGGTCTCACCATTTCTGAAAAACTGAGGACGAATCTCCTGACAAACTATATCTAGCCTAAGAAAGACTGCATAGAATTTTTGGACGAGGGAGGGGGAAGTTTCGAGATGACTTGAGTCCTTTTAGGGTTGATAATCATCCCTTTGCTTGATACAATAAATCCTAAGAGCTTACCTTCTTCTACTGCGAAGATAGATTTTTTGGGATTCAAGGAAATGTCGTACTTACGACATCACTGTAGAATGACTCTCAAATGAGCTAGATGATCAGTTTTGTTTTTGGAGAATACAGTAACATCATCTAGGTAAACTACGACTGATTGATTGATTAAGCCTCGGAAAGCGATGTCCATCTCTCTCTAGAAAGTGGCACCAGCATTAATGATTCCAATGGGCATTTTCCTATAAGCGTAGGTGCCCCATGGTATACGGAAGGTAGTTTTAAGTTGGTCTGGAGGAGACATCAGAACTTGGTTGTACCCTGAAAAACCATCCAATAAGGATAATATTTCAGAACCAGATACCTATTGAAGGATTTGTTCCATGGGTGGGACAAGGTAGTTTTCTTTATCAGACGCTCGATTAAGGTTTCAGAAATCGACGCATAGTTAGATTTCACCACTCTTCTTTCAGACAGGGACAAGGTTAGAAACCCATTGCGTGTGCCTAGCTGTAAAAATTATCTTAGCATTCAGGAGTTTATTTAATTCTTTTTTGACGGTCGGTTCGAGCTTAGGGTGTATTTTTCTTAACTTCTGTTGAAATGGTAAGGTTTGGGGTTTCATAGGAATGAAGTGTTGTATGATGTTAGGGCCAAAGGTTTTTAGGTCGTCATACGTCCATGAAAAAACATCTTTGAATTCCTTAAACAATTTAATAAATGTTGCTTTCTCTTGTTCAGAACACCCCACCCCTAAATTAATGCACTATGGATTGTCATTAGTTCCCAAGTTTACTTTTTCATATGATAATGAGGAACTATTTGTTTTACAGTTGACCGATTTTTTGAATTTGTCTTGAAGATCATAAATTTTTTCTAATCTAACTACAGATTTAGGGACAGAATTTACAATGTCCGATGAAGATTCCGGAGATCTCGGATCTGGTATTACCGTGAAATCATGCAGATTGTCGTCATGAGTGCATTCGTCGATCAATGCGCCTTGGAAATTTTCTTCCATATGCAGGAAACTAATAATTTGTTGATCGTCGTCGAAGACTCTCCAATTAGTAATGTTGTCGGGGATGGATGGCCTGAACAACAGTTCGACGAAAAATGCATTTGGGGACAAGCCTTCTGCAGAAAAGAGTTTGGAAGCTATGTTAGCTAACAAATCGACTTCCGAATTATTCAATCTAGGAATAGAATTTATGTTGAAAGCAGAAAACTTATTCATCAAATTCCATACCTTAGATTGGTAGATTTTGAGATGCGAGGATAAACAGTGGATAGAATCTATCACCTGTCTAACCATGATTTCCGAGTCGACAAAGATAGTCAAATTTTGAATGTTCATATCTAATTCTTTTCTGAGGCCTTGCAATAAAGACTCATATTCTGTTGTTTTATTACTACATTCAAATTCTAACCTGCATGCAATCAGGGTTTTGTTACCTATTGGATCAATAATAACGCAGCCCACACCAGCTCCTTCCTTGGACTTTGACCCATCAAAGTAAAGAGACCATATTTAATTTTTATCGGGTGCGTGAGACCATTGCATAGAAACTGCTGGTTGCATATATGCCTCAATCTCGGACTGCTGCTCCGGGTTAGTGATAGCTGAAGTCTCGACCATGAAATTACCGAAAAAGGTATCCATCCCTTGTATTTCGGGTGAATCGACAGAAGGTGTAAATGGTTCATTGGGATCATTTAAATCTGTCACTATGAACTTTAGGTAACGTTCATGATTTACCTTGATTTTGTTGGGCTTTTTGATCTCGGGTAGCCACAAGTGAGACCAATCTGTCGCGAAATAGCCGTGTAGTTGCTCTGACCAGTCTATGCTTAAAAACAAACCATAAACTCCTGGAATATCCACAACAATAATATCAATCACTTGATGAACTTTGGGGTTAGACGATAATCTTATAAGCACATTCCTTAATTTGCCTATAACTTTAACACTAGTTCGATCAAGTTGGATGATCTTTAAGGTGGATGGTTCAACTTTAGCATTAATATTCTAACACACAGACCATGGAATTACATTGGATGACGCTCCTGAGTCTACCATACAATTGTTCACATTCCTATTAAAAATTTCGAAAGTTAACAAAAATGGAGGTACATTTCTGCGAGTACTAATGGTGGAATCTTGTGGCTTTTTACTTGTAGCCTCTAAAGCTAATTTATCTACATTTGTTACATTATTTACAAGAAGGCCTCCCTTCTCGTGAGGATTAGAATTGTTCTCAGTGGAAGCCTTCTGAGGAAATTTTGGATTGTTCTGAAAAACTTTGTTACTGCTTGGATTACCATTTTTTCTATGCTCTGCGATATTCTGTAACATTTTTTGTAGCAGAAATGGAAATTTTAATAATTCATAAACATAAATGTTAGCCCTTAACGTTTTTAGATCTTCAACTAAATCATAATCTAATTTTGGGTTTACATGACTCTGTTTAGTCTCAGTTGATTTAGACTGTTTTGGGGGTGAAGTCGTGGTGTTTTCAGAAGACGGTTTGTTTGTTGTCTTACTCCTAGTATTGTAGGGATGTACTATCTTGAAATTAGCTTGAAAAATGCTATCCGAGAAGTGTCCAAAAATGTTCGGAGAAGATTCATCTTCTTCAACTGTCTCTTGTTCAACTACTTCCTCAGGGATCTCAGGAGGCATCAAGTTATCATGGGCTTCTAGAATTGTTTGAATGGAAAATTGCAGTCTTTCTACATTTAGGCCCTCGGTATTTGAATTAGGTCAATTGGTAGGAAAAGGCTTCCTAAATGGGGTTTTGTAAGGCCCTTTGCTAGAATAAGCTTCTTCGACTATCCTTTTCAAATCTATAACTTGATTTGACAGTTTTTGAACGACTTTTGTTAAGTTTTCTAAATATGAGCTTTCAGGTTGTGTTTTATTTTGAGAAGGTCTAGGGAGGATTTCGATTTTCTTTTTGGAAGATGAACTAGTCTCTATTTCGTTGCTAGTAGTGTCTTTTAAACTAAGGATGTCTTTCTCAATCTGACTGGCCTCTTCGAAGGCCTCTAACAACATGGCTTTCTTATATCGCTTTACCCAAATGGCTATACTTTGATGTAAGGCTTTAGTATAGTATGCTATGATAATATTCTCAGCAGGCATCGAATCCATAGGGATTCGGTTCTTTAGTGTTAAGAATCTTTGGTTAAAGTATTTGATTTTCTCTTTGGGGTTCATTCTTAAAATAGAAATCTCCATGACTAGAACTTCTGGGGACTTATCGTCTCCAAACTTCTCAAGAAAGCAAGATTCAAACTTCTCCCATGACACGAGCATATGGGGATGCTGGGCAAAGTACCAAGTAGAGGCATTTCCCTCAAAAGTATAGGGGAACAACCTACAGACTACGTCTTCGTGCTCGACATTACGGAGTCTAATGGCTAACATAAACTTTTTAATGTGATCTTCGGTGATCTATTTAGAGTCAGGTTCAAACTTAGGGAGCCACTTCTCCGGATGTTTGGGTAAGCGATGTTGAGGCTCGGGTATGGCTACTGCATCTTGGTCAAGCCAAGGTCTAGCAGGATTGTTCTAGTTGACCATTGGTGTGGATGGTGTAGAAGGATGGGAAGAGGAATTGCCTTCGTCAGAAGAGTCTTCTCCAAAAGAAGTAGGGGATGATGGAGGTGGTGAGGGTGGTATTCCAGATCCTCATGTAGCAGGAGTGAGGGTTGGATCTGTAGGGTTTAAAGTGAGGTTAGTGTCTCCAAGTTGTTCTCTAATATCAGAGAAATCTAATGGTTGGTCCAAAGGTCGATTTGGTTGTCTTAAACGGGCGAAGGAACTATGTGTTCTTATGAGGGATTGTCAGACAATCTCTTATACGTCACCACTTGTAGGATTTGGGGTTATTGGTTCAACTGTGATCCGTAGATCGTGGTTTGATGTGGTTTTTGTTTGAGGGACGATGTTTTCATTTGAATGACTTCTTGTCACTATAGGTGAGTGGTTGGGTGGCAGAGGAGTTTTACGACCACCTCATGCTATTAATAATTTCTAGGCCCTCCTTCTAGCACCATTTGTTGACAAGCGAAATTGACCACTCGTCAACTGGAGGGGTGGATCTGGTCCAGGGTTGTCTAAATTACCCAAGCCGTTTGTATTAATCCACTCCGATGGGTTTAGTGGTTCTGTTAGCCAATCTAAGTCTTAGGAAAACGAAAGAAAAACTAAGCTAAAGAAACTAATCTAAGTGAAAAACAATCGCTGCAAACTATATACAGGTCTAATATATATATATATACAGTTTACTAACTAATATTATAAAACAATAATTCTACTTATTAAATATTCAATTATCAATACAATTAAATCTCGATTATATATACAGTATTTACAAAATACAAATTTTGATCGAAATCTGCAAAATCATCTATAAATTGTTTTATGAAAACGAAGCTATTATTTTTGGATTTTTATAACGTTTATGAAATAGAAATAAAACAACAACTATCTAACTAAGCAATAAA
>ML779096.1:845262-859695 GCA_009831015.1 Picea engelmannii | reverse complement strand
ATATATATATATATATATATATATATATATATATATATATCTAAACTATAGAGAATTCTCAAATTGATTGACTATTGAATTGCAAATAACAAACTGACCTGAAGTAGCCTTTCCTATTTGTTCTGTGCATAGTACTCGATTTAGTTGTTTGATGGGGGAAACCCGCACCAGAGTTTGCAAAAAAGCTTCTCGTAAATAGGAAGCAGTGACACTCTTGAATACGAATGGAAGAACAAACAAGAGATATAACAACAAAAATTTTATAGTTTACATACAGATCATCACATTAAGATAAATCCTATTGTGAAGATATGTACATAATTGCTCATTTAACAAAGAAGATTAACCTTCTATTCATTAAATTAAAACAAGGTAATTGTTGTGAGTAAAATAAGAAACATCAAATATGGACAATACTTAAATCATATCGCATCAACCTGTAACAAATCTTGATATCTAAAGTAGTCAATAATTTGATTACAAATTGAAATGCACAAAAAATTGAACAAAAGTAAGATAAATTGAAGCTAAAGCCATACAAAAAATCCACTTTCATTCAAGTTTGTATAATCATCAGTCCATAGTCTCTGTTCTCACAACAATGATGCATTGTTTACAAAAAATAATAAGTATATAAAGGCCACAGGATAAAACCTTTCTTGTGGAAATTATCAAAATTGTTTGCAAAAAATATGGGAACAATCTCCCCGATTCCTATTTCTATCTAAGACTAACAACCTAATCCAAAACTGTGTAACAAAAAGCATGTTCAAAAATGCCATCATCAATCCAATTCTTATTGAAATTCGTGTGTACCTTTAGATGCACAAAAATAAAAGATTTTAGATTGTGTTTAATTGTAAAATCAACAGAAATTCAAATTTTATGACTAGCTATAGAATCTAACGATTCTGTAGCTAGTTGTTATTTACAAACAGAACCGAATTGAATCGATTCAATCATAACATAAATATATGTGATTTATCAAAAAAATCCTTTATACTAATTCAAAGAAAACAAAATCGTTTTAAAATCAATTTTGAAACATCATACCTTGGTTTCAGGGATATGATTTGATCAAGCTATTTTTGAGTTAACAATGGCAGTGGCCGCCTCTACATTTTTGAAAATGATAGAGCCTGTGGTCTTTTTCCTTTTGTCATTATCTTGCAGTCTGTCATTTTCCTGGGTTAACACATTTACTCATTCCTCCAAGGACTTGATTCAGGATTGCAGCAGAGGGACATTTGTATAGTATCGTTCGAGCCACGAGTTGCATTCATTGCACTGTGGTTGATCAGGCCGTGTCATTGCACTGTGGTTGATCTCTTAGGCACGATGGGAGGTTCGACACGTAGTCATAGGGCTTGACTGAATAGAGGTCGTGTTTTTGATTCGTGTTTCTAAATCTTCACTCAATACAATTGGTTTCTGATCCGTGTTTAGTTTGGGTTTATTTCAAGCTCACCTAGATACCCAACGCACAACCTTCTTACCCTTGCTATTGACATCGGTACTACGCTTACCCTTTTTCTTTGAAAACCTCTTAATAGTTTTGGCACTATATTTTAGGCATGATTCAGGCAGTGTGTCAGGTAGGTTATCGTTCGGGCAGATCGAGGGTTCAACAACGGGTGAGAGTGTAGGAGGGAGCACGACAGGCCCGACAAGGGTTTCGGTGACCACCGTTTTGTCCACTGGACCAAATTAAGGACTGGCAAAGCCATTCCTCAACAAGAAATCTTCCCAACAGTCACCACTAAAACTCAAATGATGGACTATGACCATTTTAATTAAACAGTGGTGGAAGAGGCTGGAGTCGGCCTTCTCCCTCTTAAATCGTTTAGCAATTTTATACAAACTGCGAAGGAGGAAATGTGGCATATTCAAAGGAAAATATATGAAACTCATAAGAAGACGTAGGTGGTATAGGAAAACTAAACTGTATCTACCTTCACATGTAATGAATTGCTTAATAATGGCCAACAAATCATGCCACCTAGACATAAGAGTTGTGACTGGCATACCTTTGTCACAACTGTTGATTTTCCTTGAGGTAAATAGGAGCGGCCATGGCACTTCATCCACATTTGAATTCTTAAACCATTTCTGCCCCTTGGTTGGCAGACCAGTGGCTAAGATGAGGAATTCCTCGTTGAATTCGAGTTGGATGTCCCCAACTTTGGCCCTGCATCCATCGAATGTGAGGGCAAATTGTTGAGTGTCTGCGAGGTTGAAACCCTCAAATTTTTCAATGAAAACTAACCATCCATTCCTCTCCAGGTCCTCTTGGGAATTATCAAATAATAGCAACTTTTCGACGTCGTTGGGTTCGATGTTCACTACAGGAGCCATAGCAGACAACACATGGTCAACAGGGTAATCGGTGAGGGGGTTTGATAGGGTAGACACGGGACCATTTGCCCGCAGGTTTTCCAGAACAAGCAGAGGTAGCCCAAAGTGCAAGGCAAGCGTTAATGCTTATGCGTGCGAGGGTGGTGGAGTAAATTGGAACGATGTAAAACTATCATGTCGGCTATACAATGAACGATGCCTATTCAAATCATAACAATGCATAACCAAAAAATATTTTAACCAAATGAAATATCAAATAACCATTTGAAAACCATGGTGTTCATAGCCAAAAATTGGTCTGAATGTTAAATCAACAATAGCATTTATATGATTTGAAAGAAACCACTATATCGAATATTGCACCAAGGATTTAATCACAAAATTAATGTGTTCTATGAAACCATTGCACCAAGGATTTAATCAAAGACACCAAAAAAAATCATTGCATCATGAACTTATAAATCGAAACCATATTAACAAAAATGCAAAGTGAATAAAGGTTTGGTGTTTTGATAAATGTATGACCAATAGTGAGTTGGAGGTAAAACAATTATGACCATGTGAACAAAAGGATTCATAACAATTCAAAATATCATTCTAATGCCATCAACATGACTTCCAACTCAAGGTTTTCACACTTGCAGTCGTGAAAATGAAAACTAAAGGCAGGTGTGCGAAAGTGAAAGATAATAGTGTCGTTTTCTCTTGTTCAGAAATGCGACGAGTATTGAGGGTTCAAAACCCTTGTGTAGGCAGCTTGCAAGGAAAAGATAAAATTGAAAAATGGCTGCCAATAGCCTCCCAATATTCTTGGTGTTCCCACTATTATACTCATATAACCTCTCCAAATATCCCTTGCAACCGTTGTCATCTCTTCTTCAAACATTTTAATTTCTTACAACAAATGAATATTTCAAATATGTACTCTTGTCTTATGTTCATATAACTACTCTCCCTACATAGTGTCTAAGGAAAACCCTCAAATTATAAAGAGAAAAACAATAATTCCTTGGTGAGAATTAGTGAATTTATCTTCCTATATTAGCTAAAAGTGATTCTTTTACACTTTCTTTCCAATGGGGTTGTGATTCAATGGTAAGGTAGATGGAATCTCAAGATACCAAATAGGGTTTCAATCTTATTAAGCACACATGCATATGTTTCACTACACATGGCCCAATTTTCCTATACACTCATTTCATTGTGTGGTTTTTCCCTCACTGGTCAATTCTACTAGTTCAATGGAGGCACATGTAATTCTTTCAATCTAGCTTGTTGAAGCACTATTTTCAAGAAAAATTGATGCTTCTTGTCTTCAATACAATTCCCCACCTTTTACTAGAATATTTTCTCTACCTTCTTTCCTCTTATCTAGAGGCCTTCAACATTTACTTTATACTTCTTGGATTTTTAGGATTTGATACTTGATCACTTCTTGTACTTTGATTCCTTTGTATTTTAATGTTTTTTTATTTCCAAGGAAAAAACTGCATTATTTAATCCAACAAAGAATAAAAAACACTCTCTTCAAGTTCTCAAGGAACATTACATTTAGATGGTACTATCGACATGCTTGTTCCCATACAAATAAACAATCCTCCAAAGCTCTATAGATATGTATAAATACTATCCTAAAAAGGGATTATGATATTAAACCAAATCTCCTCAAACATACTACTAATGTCCACATTATGACATATTAGAGTATTCTAGTACTTCAAATAATAATTCTAAATACTAGCATCATTGTATAATTCATCATTTAATCATTTTCATCTAATATCTAGTCTAGATTCAGTGATAGTGCTATCCAAAGACTCTTCCAATAAGAGATGACTCGGGATTAACTCTTCTTTCGAAAAAGAATCAATAGTATTTTTCAACTCTCAATAAACATGAGTACATTTAATCGTGTTAAAAAATAGTGAAATTGCCTTGACTTGTTTTGCAAGAGGAAGTAAAGAAATGTTTTGAAAATGTAGTAGATTCTTCATCCAATTTGTAACGTTCCCAACCATCAACCCCATGGTCGGCCAACATTACTACGTGGAATAACAATCTCATACTTAATTCTATATATAAGACATGCATTTAAGCAAATGTAACACATTTAAACTCAGAGTAACCATAAGAATTACTGTTATTATAAATAATCAATGGCTTTAACATTAATTCGTATGCACAACAGAATACATGATAAATATAAATACACAGACATGCAGAAAAGTAATTAAAACATCATCTGGTACTTATCTTTGAAACGGTGTTAATTCCACCAACCAGGTGCAGGCCTTCCACAAACCTCCCAGCCTTAGAACACACTTCTCATCAAGCTTAGTAGTGGGTCACCCCCGAGATGGGACTAAGCTCCACCACCAAGGCAAGGAAACCTAGGCTAGGCTGAGGTTACAGGGAAAACACATAGTCACAAGGAAGGAATTTTCTCCTAGGAACCACTCATACTCACTACCATAGACTCTCCTTCCCCACATGCCTATTCCACCCTAGGATTATACACCTTCTCTGTCACCTAGACAGTCCTTCAGCTGTTAACCTCCCTTGCCTTGGGTTTCAACAATAGACTGGATTGGAAGTCTCTGAGCTCTGTGGCAGCTACAGGGTTCCTTCCAGGCATTCTCTCCTTCCTCTGCACACTCTCTCACCTGGAGAGAGTCACTCATAGTCCAAGCATCATGTTCTTCCAACTTCAATCACCTCTCTCACCTGGAGAGAGTGTTGTACAAACTAGCCAACAAGCCACACGCAGTCCAACACTGCATGACCACAACAGCCAATGGGGAAAATAGACATGGGATTTCCAAACAGGCTCAACAATGACAGGATGGTCTCACGATTATGGCTTTGGGATAGAGACTCCACACATAGGCTCGATCTGCACATATAGAGGATGCATTGGCTTTTCCAAAAATCAACACAGGCTATCCTTGAAATCAACACATAGACTTTTCCCCTCGTTTTCAGAATGGCACGAGGTATCTTGTAGGGGTCAGATGAGACGTATGGTTCAGAAGATGCACGGGGCTCTTCCCAAGGTCGGACAGGTTCACACCCAGGCAGTCGAGGGTTGAATGGTGGAGGAACCCCCAACACAACTGATCTCAAATGATTTATTTGCATGCGCCTGGGTTGACACTTTTCACCCATGTAACTTCATGCATTCCATCCATTTGGAAGTTACTTGTCCTTCCAAAAGAACTTAGGATAAAGCATATTATTCACATTCTTTTTGGAATAATATTAAAATATTATTCCCAAGGCTTAAGCCTTTAGTCTTATCCCCTAGGCTCAACAGTTAGCCCCTCTTCCCACCTTCCAGCCCCTAATCCCTTGCCCTCTTTATGGAATCTTAGTGGCCCATCACTCATTCATCGTGTTTGGTCTACACGTGGTGGTGTTTATATTTTTATTAATAATGTGCATAGATACATGTACACAATCAATCTCTTGGCCTTCAACACTTAGGCTCTCTGGCCTAATAATCACATAAGCCCACCAGCTTATATTAACTTGGCTCACCAGCCTATAAAAAACATAATTACAATTCATTTCATAAACATGATTTACAATGGGGCTCAACCTTGGGGACATTACAATCCCCCTCCCCTTATTTTTGCACTGTCCTCAGTCCAACTTTACATTGTCTCTGCAAGCTTTTCAAAATTTTCAAAAAGATGCAGGTACTCTACCCACATAACATCTTCATGCTCCCATGTCACGTCCTCGGGACCATACCAAGTCCAATAGACCTTTACAAGCCCTATAGCTCGATTCTGGAGCTGTTTGTTTTTCCTGTCCAATATGTGCATAGGATGCACTTGCAAGAAACCTTCTGGTTCCACCTGAACCACATTCCATTCAATAACACGATTAGCATCAGGTATATATTTGTAAAGAAATGAAACATGAAACACATTCCAGTCATAGATGTAGGTAATGTAAGCTTATATGCAACTGGCCCAATCCTTTCTAGGATTTCAAACGACCCACAAAATCTTCCTGCCAACTTGGTGAAACTTCCCAGCTTCAGGGAAATCCTGTTAGTTTTCACTTTCAGGAAAACATGACCACCCACTTTGAATTCTCGGTGGGTTCTGTTCTTATCAACATAACTTTTCTGCCTATCATGGGCAGCTTTTAAATTTTGTTTAATTTCTATCATTTAGTCCTCCATCTCCTTGAGCAACTCTGGCCCAACTACTACTCTATCAATTGGATTATCCCAGATCACTGGAGTGTTTCACTTTATTCCATAAAGTGTTTCAAATGGGCCCATCTTCAACGATGCATGATACCCATTATTGTAGTTGAATTCTACCAAATGTAGGTAGTCTTCCCATCTTTATGGTTTTTCCATCACATACATTCTCAGCATGTATTCTACTACTTTGTTCACCCTCTCCGTCTTGTGAATTTGACTCAGGATGATATGTTGTACTAGAATTTAGATTCATTTTGAATCCTTTGAACAGTCCTTTCAAGAAATTTGAGGTGAATTTCGGGTCCCTATCAGACACAATCATTTTAGGAATTTCGTGCAAGTGTGCTACTTATTTTAAGAAGATGTCAGCAACATCTGTTGCCTTGTGAGTGGTTTTTAGTGGAATAAAATGGGCAACTTTTGTAACCTTGTCCACCAAAACCATGATCAAATCATGTTGCTTGCTTTTTCTAGGCAATCCTGTAATAAAATCCATGGTCACCACTTCCCACCTTCACTCAGGAATGGGCAAAGGCTGCAACAACCCTGCTGGGTGCCTATGCTTAGCCTGAACTTTCTAGGTGGAGTCGCACAGAAAGTTGTGTTGTTTGTTCCTCGAAGTTGACCTTAGGATTTTAGTTGGGGAGTTGGTTACTTGTTTACAATTGCTCCCCCATGGCGTTCACATAGGATGCAAGGTTTGTCTCCAGAACATCCGGAAGCTTCACAACCTTTGCATACAACAACACCTGAGGGTACCCCTAAGGACTCTCCTCTTCCAGGTGAAATTCCCCTTGTTACTCTACCAAACGTGGACATAAGTGACATCCCAGAATTTTTTACACCACCTCCACAAGTACAACCCACTGATCCTCTTGCGGAATTTCGAATTACCAATAATGTAGAGGATTATCGCATTCGTCGTGGTGAACGACCTTCAGAACGATTTCATCTTTCTGAAGAAAATCTTGTTACATCTTTTGAATCAATCATTGGGCCTTCTCACGGTGTAGTATGCCAAGATCCTTTTTGGTCAGGTGATTTCCGATGAGTCTTGTTTGGTAGTGAATCCCCTATCCACGAAATCATCAACCCTCCTATGTCTCCTGAACCAGAAACTGCACCAGAGACTACAACTTATCGTTTTATTCTCCATCCCGAGATGGCCCATCTCGCTATTACTTCGAGTGTCCAAACTGAAATTACTGCAACTACTCTTCCTCCTATCAATACCCAGAGAACTCCTGAGGCTAATCCGAATTTACCTCCTGGTTACCATGCGTTGAATCCATCGTTGAATGTTTCCCATCCAACACCTCCGCAAACTCCAGCTGGTTCTCCAAATGGTCCTCAGTTTCCTGGAAATCCTATTCCCGATTTCATTCCGACACTCCCTCCGTTTCCACCTGGAAATCCTAATATTAGTAGCATTATCCCGACTGTTGCACCAAACTTGCACAATCCTATTGGTGGTCAGGGTAGTATGCTTCCTTTTCCTTTTCCTAGACATAACACAGTTACTACGCAACCTACGGTTGGTACACAACTTCCGGGTGGAACTGTCCCTTTGATAGGGGGACCAACCTCACCTTTAGGACAAAACATACCTCCTGCATTGGCTCAGTATTGGAATCAACTTATGCAAAACTTTCCTCAAAATGCTGGGGGGCAGCAAGCTGTCCCTACTATAGGCCAACCATATCCAGGGGTGACTAATCCTATCTGGGGTTCTGGTCAAACTACTCAACCTAAAACTCAAGGTAAAAATCCTTGGGGTTATTATCCTATTCAGCCACCACCAAACCCAACAGGATATTCCCTATGGGGGCAGACTGCATACAGTCCCACTGGTTTATCAACAGGGCTTCCGCCCCAAAGTCACCAGTATCCACAAGTGAATCGGCAATTGCCTTTTCTTTCTACTTTGGATCTGCCAGATTTGTCAAGGATTCTCAATGATCCTATTCGTCACTCTCCCCAATGGCCTGCTATTCCTGCCAAGCTTCCATCGGACATTCCAAAATTCGATGGGAAGGTGGGAGAGGACCCAAATAATCATGTCATGACTTTCCACTTGTGGTGTTTGTCCAACTCGTTGATGGATGACTCCATTAGAGTGCGTCTTTTTCAACGAACTCTTACGGGTGCTGCTGCGAAGTGGTACATTGAATTACCACGAGGTTTCTTTTCCGATTTCAACACCCTTGCAATGGCCTTTCTCACACACTACCAGTTACCAATTCGTTACGATACCGGAACTAAGATTTTAACCTCCTTCAAACAAAGCTCGGGCACTCATATATCTGATCATATTCATGAGTGGCAACGGAGGTGACGTCTCATTAAACTTGAGCTTCCTGATCAGTTACTGGCAGAGTGGTTTACCAAGTCCTTTGTAAACAAAATCGGTAAAGACATTGCTATGGGCGGTGTTGTCACAAAAGAGTAGGCTATTAGTCGTGCTCAGTATCTAGATCTCGTTTATTCGCAAACAGGAACCTTGTATGATTTACTACCTGATTTACCTCGTCCTGGTACTTCTACTACTTCTACTGCTCCAGTTGCCTCGCATGCAACTGATAGTGTGATTGGTTCCACTCATAGCCACTCACATTCCATTTCAACTACAACCTCGAAATCCAATTCTTCTAATGTGCAAAGTGCTCCGTCTCCTACTCCTCCCACCAGTAAAACTTCTGAAGTGAACGTTGTTCAATCTATGTCGACCGGTAAGACTAAGTCTAGGAAAGGGAGAGGCAAGAATAAGGAGGGTAAAAACAATAATCCAAATGAGCAAACCAAATCACCTCCTGTTGATGATCGAGATAAGCGCAAACCATGCTACCCTTTCCTTATCTGTGGTGACGATCACTACACGAAGGATTTTCCGAGACGTGCTGAGGTTAACAAGTTCCTTCAAGGAGCACCGAAGCCCTCTATGCCGACAGTCTTGTCTCAACCCTTCCCATCTCAACAACAGGCTTCGTTGGTCATCCACGACCAACCCTCTACTTCTACATCATCTTATGTTTTGATGTGCACCGGTGATTCCACGAAAAACAATGTTGCACTTACCACTAGAGCTAAAGACTATACTCCTTCCAAGGAGAAGGTTGACGACTTACCTCCCAATTTGGTACAACCTTCTCCACCAAACCCACCTACGAATGGTCCTCTTCATCTCGAACGACCGAGTCTTGATACAGTTTTACGACCTCCAAAAGGTGTCGTTAAGAAGTCGACATTCAATCCTCATGCTCAGGTAGCCCAGAACTATAGCATTGTCGAAGATCTGGCACAAGCACCCTCAGCGATGTCTGCCCTGGAAGTCCTTTAGTCCTGTCCTGCACAACAAAGGGCGTTGTTGAAAGCTATAGGTGGCATTGATCCCACAGATACGAATCTGATAGTCTTTAACTTGGATGATCACATTCCAAGGTTACCCCCACAGCTTGTGTTTCAAATTCAAGTTGTGGTATCCGACAAGAGTATTTGTTGGACTGTTATTGATGAGGGTGCCTCTACGTGCCTAATGTCTTTTTCTTGTTGGAAAGCCATTGGTTCTCCCCCGTTAAATGAATCAAAAAACACTTTGCGAGCCTTCAATGGTTCGGGTTTTAAGCCTTATGGTGTTCTACCATCGTTCCCTGTCACTCTGGAAGGTAAGACCATTCAGGTGGAAGTGGAAGTTTTGGATACTCCCTTTGATTATAATCTTCTACTTGGTCGGAGTTGGATTGATTCTATGCGTTCTGTCGTGTCAACCCTTTTCCGTGTCGTACGATTTCCTCACCAAGGAAAAGTGGTTACGGTCGATCAACTTGCCTTTTTTAATGTTGATACTCACGTTGGCAAAGTGCCTTTCATCGCTAAAACCCCTCCGGGTTATGAGAATGTCAGGGTCGGTCTTTTAAAAGACTCTTCGTTAATGGGTACTTTCCCCATACCACCACCACCCGATCTTCCACGCCCGTTTATTGCTTCTATTAATATGATCTCTACTGTACCTCATGAACTTCCAGTGTCTGTTGACCCTTGGGTAGTCCCTGATCTTGGAGATCATGTTCGTTTCGGCAACGTTATGCCGTAAAGTCCGGTTGAGTCCACTTATCAAGCCATTCAATCGACAACCCCTATTACTTATTCTTTTGATGAGTTGTCTCCTGATCCTTTCCGTGTCGTCTTTCCCACTGACAAGATGATCATGTCCGTCATGGAAGACACCCCTTGGGATGATGGACATCATCGTTCCATCTTGTTTCTGGAACAACAGACTCTTGAGAATTATCAGCGTATCTCGACTCCGTCAACCGTTGTCGTTATCTCCACGGTTTCCCAATCCACACGAGATGTGTTTGCCGAAGGGAACCTCAGTAAAATTTCACCCACGATACCCATAGATATTTCAGTGAAACCTCGGATAGTCGAGAATGTACATATTGGAGCTTCGTGTTCTCCCGAAGAAATTGTCACTTATACTTCCTTGTTTAAAGAATTTCATGATATCTTTGCGTGGAGTTACGAAGAGATGTCGGGTATTGACCCTGCTATCGTTGTTCATGAGATTAAGACATATCCCGGAACTAAACCAGTCCGGCAGCGCCTCCTTCTTGTCCATCCACGTAAAGCGGCAGCCATTAAACTCGAAGTTGAAAAGCTTCTCAAAGATGGTTTCATTTACCCCGTGGCATTGACAAAATGGGTTTCCAACCCCATACTGATTGATAAAAAGGGTGGTAGTATACACGTTTGTGTTGATTATCGGGATATCAACAAAACTTGTCCAAAGGACAATTTTCCAACCCCTTTCGTTGACCAAATCGTTGACGATTGTGCCGGTAGTGAAATCTTTTCCCTCATGGATGGATTTTCCGGGTATAATCAAATCAATATCACGCCTGAAGACCAACATAAAACGGCTTTTATTTGTCCTTGGGGTACTTTTTCCTACCGAAAAATCCCCTTCGGTCTGAAGAACGCAGGTGCTACGTTCCAACGTGCTATGTCTTACGCCTTTCACGATATCAAGCATATTGTTCAACCCTTTTTGGACGATTTTCTGGCTCATTCTTTATGTTGAGTCGATCACCCTACTCATCTCTGAGCAATTTTTGTTCATTGTCGATTCTATCGCATTTGCCTAAATCCTTATAAATGTGTCTTTTGCGTAGAATCCGGCTGTCTCCTCGATTTCATTGTTTCACGCCATGGGATTAGGGTAGATCCTATCAAGGTCGAGGCGATTCTTAATCTCCCTCCTCCTTCTTCTTTGCGCCAGTTACAAAGTTTGCAGGGGAAAGCAAAATTTCTTCGTCATTTCATCCCGAATTATGCCGAGATTACTCGCGGTTTCACACGTCTTCTAAAGAAAGGTTCAGAGTTTGTCTGGGATAAAGTTGCTAACAATGCTTTTGAAGCTTTAAAGTTGTCCCTTACCAAAGATCCTCTTCTTTTCCCTCCGGATTATAGTCGAGATTACTTTCTTTATCTAGCTGCATCCGAGTATACTATCGGCATGGTCCTCGTTCAAGAGGATGATAACCACGATGAACATGTTATCTATTACTTGAGTAGAAGTTTATCATCCACGGAAATCAAGTACCAACATGTTGAAAAGATGGCATTGGCTGTTGTTCAAGCAGTCCAATGTTTCCATCATTATATTCTCACCAGGAAAACTACAGTGATTTCGCACTGTAACCCCATGCAACACATATTGACACGTCAGTTGCTGGGGGGCAAGTACTCCAAGTGGATTTTTATTCTCCAGGAGTTCGATTTGGAATTCGATCGCGCCACATCGAAGAAATCTCTAGTTTTCGCTGAGTTAATTTGTGATTTTCCCCACACTACCACGGAAAAGGTAGCAGTCGATTCGTTACCTGACGAGTCACTTTTCCTTATCAGTACTGACGATATTTGGTACGGAGATATCATTATCTATCTCCAAACTCAAACTTTCCGGCCTAATTTGTCCAGTAATGAACGACGTCGTATTCGTTATCAAGGACGTCATTATATTATCCTCGGTGATACTCTTTACTGTCGAGGTATTGACTCTGTCTTTCGGCGTTGTTTGACTTTTGATGAAGCTGAGAAAGATTTGAATGACTGCCATTCAGGAGCATGTGGTGGTCATATGTCTGGGTATGCTACTGCCCAGAAGATCTTACGTGCAGGTTACTTTTGGCCTTCCCTATTCACTGACTGCATTACTGTTGTTCAAAAGTGTCATGCCTATCAGACCTATAATCAGAATATTCGATCGCATCCTGCTCCCCTTCATCCTGTAGTCTTAGTAGGTCCTTTTGCTAAATGGGGCATTGATTTCATGGCATGTCACCCTCACTCGGTCGGGGGGCATGGTTACATTATTGTAGCTGTTGATTATTTCACAAAGTGGGCCGAGGCAATGCTGACATTCGATAATACTAGGAAGACTACAACCTTTTTCCTTTTAAACCATGTCATCACTCGTTTTGGTGTTCCTCAGGCTATCATTACCGATCACAGTAGTCATTTTAGAAATAACATGATGTTTGAACTTACAGAGAAGTTAGGCCTTCGTCATGATAGCTCAACATCCTATTATCCACAGGCCAATGGATAGGTCGAAGCCATCAATAAGGTTCTCATAACTATGATTCGGCGGATCATAGGAATCCATAAAACCAGCTGGCACACGATGTTATTTTCGGCATTGTGGGCATATCGGACATCTGTTAAGTCTGCCACAGGATTCACGCCTTTTCGATTAGTTTATGGCATGGAAGCCATTCTGCCAATAGAATGCGAGATACCGTCTTTGAAGCTAGCTGTAGAGCTCTTACCTAATACTTCTGCCGAAGAGGAATGTCTGTTTTCTTTGATGCAATTAGACGAGACTCGCCGTGACGCTACTCTCGTAATAGAAGCCCAGAAGAAACATGTTAAGGCATAGTATGACAAGCATGTCAAACCTCGTGTCTTCTCTGAAGGAGATCTTATTCTTCTATATGAACAAGATAAAGATGTCTTAGGAGCTGGGAAATTCGAACGAATGTGGCACGGGCCTTACATTGTTAGCAAAGTTTTGGAAAAAGGAGCGTATGAGCTAGTAGACTATGATGGTGTGCCTTTGAGTGAACCCAGGAATGGGTTGTACTTGAAGAAGTACTATGCATGAGTCATTTGTGCATTGAAGTACTTGTATTTTTATGTATCATACTGAGTGTGTCTGTTACTTTAGTTTTTCTTCTGACGTTATCTGGTCTCTACCCTTACATGAAGTTGTGTTTGATTGTCAGATGTTGGAGTATTCGATTCCTTATATTGGCTTCGCCGACGGTGCTAGTCGTAGTAATCGGAACCTAGCTTCTGTTGCTTGGGAAATCTATGCCCCGACAAATGAACTCATATCTCTACGAGGTATATGTCTTGGCCAAGCAACTAACAATATTGCAGATTATAGCGCCGTGGTTGAATTATTGGTTGATGTTATCTCTCTCGGAATTCATTATTTGGTTGTTCGACTTGACTCGCAGTTGGTAGTACTACAGCTCAGTAATGTATATTCTATTCGAAGTCCTACTCTATTAAGGATATATTTGCGGATTCACCTCTTGGAAAGACATTTTGATTACATAGAATATCAACACATTCCGAGAAGTCTTAATACATTGACATACGCTTTAGCTAATTATGTATTAGACAGGCATTTAAATCATTTATAAAATAAAACACATTAAAATGTACACAATTGTAAAGTAAGCCGGTAGAACCCATGTATATATATATAATGGTCAAAGTTTGTTTTTACAAAATGTGTCCGAAGACCAAAATATCAAAAAATGAAGCTCCTGGCTTCTACAAAGTGACAT
>ML779096.1:793235-834507 GCA_009831015.1 Picea engelmannii | reverse complement strand
GATGAGGAGACTCAGTGGCCTGGGCACCCCCACTAGGTCATAGTCTCACACTGAGGGGGGAAAAGTCAAGAAGCTAAAAGTTATATTTTTAAGTTGACTTAAGAAAGGAAAAGGATAAAGGAGTAAAAGATAACTCAACAGAAGAATATAAGATTAACCCCGGGAGTTAACTTAAATCAACAGAGAATTAGAAGGAAAAGTATAAGTAAGAGGTTGGGGTGCACCTATTATTCATTCTGGTTTTGGATTAGCATTTGCTATTGCTCTTGAGCATTCAGTTTGGGGTTTTTGTTGAAAAAACCCTTGTGAGAAACTTAGTGGTGAAATATCCACTCACCTTGTTCCACATCTTGGTCTCGAGGATGAAAGACTCCTCCACACCATTCTAGTCTCAGGGCCAGCTTATCGAGGGAGGTTCGATCCAGCTTATCCTGAGGGCCTGGGGCCATTCTGACAGTTGGGTTTTGTTTGCAGGGGAAAGACCATCATTTTGAGGGATTTTCTAGACGATTATCATCATTCTACATTTGTCTTCATATTGGGACGTCATGGAGCCATAGGGGACGTCCTGTGATTCAGTAAAACTCAGATCTAGGGAGATCTGCTTGAGATCTGAGCCTGAAACTTCTCCCACGGGATTCTCATAGCCCGATCTATATTCTTGGAGAGTTTCAGAGAATTTGGAGGCCTCCTTCATCAGGGCCGAACCAGCTAGGGTTTCAGTCATCCAGTGGGGCACACCATTCAGTGGAGAATTCAGATCTACGGGGTTTGAGAGTGGATTTGGGAATTTGTACATCTGGGTTTTTCTTACAGTTTCCCGATCTACCATTTGGCATATTCCTTGGGATGATTTGACACTTTTGGTAGTAGGGAAGAATTATTCAAGGCTTCAACATTCTAGTAGGACGTGGCACTTTCCATCTTGGAGGTTGAGCATTAGTACGACTCAGATCTGCTTGATTTAGTCTTCATTGTATATCCAGCCTTTGGAGGCTTATTTTGTATTGTTGAGAGCATTTTGTAGCAGCTCATATCTATTGCTTGTACGACCATCTAAGATTTATGCCAGATCGGCCATCTATTGTATTGATCTTACATTGCCCATAATAAAAAGGTCAGATCTTTGCTTGTGCTTCTACATATTGAATATATTCTGATCTCCATGTGTTGATGAATCTTGTATGCACTTAATAACTCAATAAATTAGTAGTAGTTAGTGATTCCAAGAAAGAATTTGGCTTGGCATAATTACACTACCCTTTCATCCTCTATTTCAGAGGCAATCTATACCCCTTCCATTTGTATACTCATTTGTCCTGACACCCGTTGAACTCTACACACACAACGTGTAGTCAACCGGAGTTTTCTAGGCCTTATCCTTTAACAAAATCACAATATTCATAAACCAATGTGAGTGAGAAAACATTTTTAATTCACAAAGTTTTCCAAGCTCTGACGGCTCTACAAATTTTGGGACTTCAGGACTTCTAGGTTCAGGGTTTTGGTCCATGAGGCTTTCACACTCACTTTCTGGGTCTTGGTCCACGAGACTCCAACTCCCAAATTCTAAAATTATGATTTACTTTACTCTTCGGGCCCATAGTACAGTTGTCGCCCTTTATCACGATGGCACATGGCATGTTGAGGAAGGTTCATGTCACCTTTGGAGACATCATTGGGTCCCACCATTCTCTCTTGTCTTCTCGACTCACTGGCACGTGGTGCAAACCCATGTGTCCACGTCCATTCCAAGGAAATCCAACGGTTAGACTTCTCTCCGATCTATGACATAGATCTTTTCGGTGTTTCGGGGTTTCGGCATCGGGAGTTCATGCATCCCCACATCTCGAACTTTTGTTTGCGAAAATTTTGAAATTACGGTCTATTCTTCCACTTGATCCGATGGTCACTTACGATCTATGGTGTAGATCGTTTCAGAATTTCTCGTACTGCGATTTCTGTGTTCGTGTGCAACTCCAAAGTGTTTTTAATCCCTGTGCACATTTTTTAGGTCTGACGGTCACGAGGGTTCACCTTCCCTCTCGAGCAAATCCTAAGGATCCAACACTTCTGGTGTGGAGTCCTCTCTCCTTGTGTCCATATGCCACCCCGGCTGCAGTTTCATAACACCACTACACCTCTTGAGCTTGGTAACATGGTCAAGTAACTCCTTGACACTCAGGAGCATTCAAAGGTCTGAAATTGGTCCTTTAGACACAATTTCGCTTCAAATCCTTGGTCCAAAGACCACTCAATTGGCCCATCTAGGCTTAGCATCGAAACCTTGGCTCTGATACCAAACTGTAACATTCCCGACCATCAACCCCATGGTCGGCCAACATTACTATGCGGAATAACAATGTCATACTTAATTCTATATATAAGACATGCATTTAAGAAAACGAAACACATTTAAACTCAGAGTAACCATAAGAATTACTGCTATTATAAATAATCAATGGCTTTAACATTAATTCGTATGCACAACAGAATACATGATAAATATAAATACACAGACATGTAGAAAAGTAATTAAAACATCATTTAGTACTTATCTTTGAAAAGGTGGTAATTCCACCAACCAGGTGCAGACCTTCCACAAACCTCCCAGCCTTAGACCACACTGCTCATCAAGCTCAGCACTGGGTCACCCCCGAGATAGGACTAATCTCCACCCCCAAGGCAACGAATCCTAGGCTAGGCTGAGGTTACAGGGAAAACACACAGTCACAAGGAAGGAATTTTCTCCCAAGAACCACTCATACTCACTGCCACAGACTCTCCTTCCCCACATGCATGTTCCACCCTAGGAGTATACACCTTCTCTGTCACCTAGACAGTCCTTCGGGTGGTAACCTCCCTTGCCTTGGGTTTCAGCAATAGATTGGACCGGAAGACTCCAATATCTATGGCAGCTATAGTGTTCCTTCCAAGTGTTCTCTTCTTCCTCTGCACAGTCTCTCATCTGGAGAGAGTCGCTCACAGGACAAGCATCTTGTTCTTCCAACTTCAATCACCTCTCTCACCTAGAGAGAGTGTTGTACAAACTGGCCAACAAGCTACATGCAATTGAGCACTACGTGACCACAACAACCAACAGAGAAAATATACACGAACTTTCCAAACAGGCTCAACAATGACAGGATGATGTCACAGTTATGGCTTTGGGATAGAGACTCCACACACAGGCTCGATCTTCTTAGACAGAGGATGCATAGGCTTTTCCAAAAATCAAAACAGGTTATCCCCAAAATCAACACACAGACTTCGCCCCCCGGTTTCAAAATGGCACGAGGTCTCTTGCAAGGTCGGATGGGACGTACGGTTCAGAATATGCATGGGGCTCTTCCCGAGGTCAGACAAGTTCACACCCAGGAAATCAAGGGTCAAATGGTGGAGGAACCCCCAACACATCTGATCTCAGATGCTTTATTTGCATGTTCCTGGGTTGACACTTGTCACCCATGCAACTGCGTGTGTTCCATCCATTTGGAGGTTATTTTTCCTTCCAAAAGAACTTAGGATAAAGCATATTATTCACATTCTTTTTGGAATAATATTAAAATATTATTCCCAAGGCTTAAGACCTTAGGCTTAAGACCTTAGGCTTAGCCCCTAGGCTCAACACTTAGCCCCTCTTCCCACCTTCTAGCCCCTAATCCCTTGCCCACTCTATGGAAGCTTAGTCCCCCATCACTCATCCATCGTGGTCGGTCTACACGTGGCGACGTTTATATTTTTATTAGTAATATGCATAGATACATGCACAAAATCACGGTCTTGGCCTTCAACACTTAGGCTCTCTGGCCTAATAATCACATAATCCCACCAGCTTATATTAAATTGTCTCACTAGCCTATAAAAAACATAATTACAATTCATTTCATAAACATGATTTACAATGGGGCTTGGCCTTGGGGACATTACACAATTGATTACTAAAACTGAATCCATGTATACTTGTAACTAGTGTAGCCCCTTTTTCATCACTATTTTCATTATGTATTTTAGTTCCATGAATTCACCATGGCTATTTGTTCCTCTACCTATATTCGATTTGAATTGAATAAAATGATTTTCATAATGATATAGTATGCCCCCCATACTACTCATTGAATCTTGTCCCTGACCAACCAAATTAAAATATCCCCAAAGTATTGACTTGTCTACCGTTACTTCACCCACCTATCTAGTGGACACAACCTTGAAACAAGATTTTCATTGATGAAATATAGCACATACCTGAGTAGTAACACAAAATGTAGTCATAGGTCTATTTTCAAATAACACGACATGACAAACAATGAAAATTCCCCATAGAAACAAAAAAAGGAATGTTTCTCTAATTTTTCAATCCCTACCTCTCATACCATTTGTTCAAGCATTCCTCTACACATGACTCATGCCAAACATTATTAAAAGCCATCAAATAACCCAAATCCCTCTAGATCTATTGAGAAAAAATATATTCAGTAAAGAGATAAGTAGTAGTTTCAACTCCATGTATGCATAGTAAAAATATATTAGGAACTTATTTGTTTATTTTCTATAACTTCTCCCAAGTAAATACCTTGCTATTAAATGCTAGACACATAATCACAGGTACATTATTCTTCCACATTTTATCCCACAACCTTTTTTGGATCCTGATGTGCATTAGCTAGAAAAGTCTTTTAGACCAATTTAGCAATATAGTGCACACCAATCTTGTTTTTTTCCCAGACCAAAACATTATATTATTCCTTTAACCTAGTATGAGATCTATGTATTTCTAACTGTTAGATATTCTAATAAATTGCACAATCATCCCCAAACCTAAATCTTGAGTAAATAATCCACCCCTAATGTCATATGTTAGTAGATATAGGATCCCTTATTAAATTTAGTGTGCATCTATCTATATCTTGAATACATCAGATCAAATTAGTTGATTAAAAAACTGCATTCCCACACCCCATGATAGCACCAACTCCCACCCTTACCTATGAACCATCACCAACTTTTCAAGCCAAATAGGACCTCATTATTGGGAAAACAATTGTCAGTTCTTTGCATTGATTGGAAACATTGGAAATACTATTTCTATCACTTATGATCCAATCCAGTAATGAACCTAGAGATATATATTTTTGAATAATAGTTATATTCCATAAACTCTCTTTGTAATCAAATTCCAAACAATTTTTGCAGCAAGAGATATGCCAAACATGTGAATTTTCTTAAGGCCCCATCCTCCCTCATCCCTAGGCATGGATATAGTCTACCACTTAGCTAAGTGAGTTCAAATATTATCAGAGCTTCCTTTCCAAAGAAAATTATAGCAAGTCCTTCTAATTTTCTCCAAAATGACTTTAGGAATATCTTTCAAAGAGTGCTATTAAACTAGAATGGCCTATATTATAGATTTAACTAAGACTAATCTACCACCTCTAGATAGTCATCTATTTCACATAAAATTGATTCTCTTATCAATATTAGAGAGTAACCAAGTCCAATCCCTCTTACCATTACCATTTGGTTTAAGATTATAACTAAGATACTTAATTCCTTATTGAAAGTTATAAAATCTAAAGGGAAATAATCCTCTCAAAGTCCATACTACTTCCTCATCAAGGTCAGTAAAAACAACAATAGACTTGTGAATATTTATTTTCGTTCCAGTAGATTTGTTGTATATACTAAGTATCTCCCTAAATTTTCTTCCTCCTCTATAGAACCATTACAAACAAAAAATACATCATCCACAAATACTAAATAAGTGATTCATTACCTCCAACCTTAATACCCTAAATATCCCTAGTCCTTTTGGATTCTATAATGGATATGATCAACCCTTCATCCAATGATAAACATAAATTTGGGTAAAATGGACATCATTTTCTCAAACCTCTTAAAGATGAAGCTAAGCAATTGATAAGAACAACATATGAAACCAAATGTGACACACACTGTTGGAGCCACCCTTGTTTTTCTATCCCGTCACAAATTTTACTTTAATTCTTGAAATCTAAAGATGGTTTTCATTTTTCCCTCTGGGATATCGAGATCTCTGAAACATTGTCACGCGACCAGCAATGATTGTTATACTCTTGAAACGAGTCCTACCTTTCGTAAAAATGCTTCCTCTTTTGTTCTACTTCAGACTCTCGTAGGTCGGATACTATAAGTCATGTAGTTCACATGTCCCGAGTCATGAAACAACGAAATCATTTTAATTTTTCACTCAAGACAGTAACAAGGGTAAAGTTTACCTTAACTCATGATTAGACGTCATCGGGGTTTCCCGCCTCGGTGTTCGCCAAACCCAAAAATTTATTTTCATAGCCCCGATAGCCGAGAGCACGAGGTCTTTATTTGAGTAACTCAAGTCAAGGATTAAAGGCAAAAGCTAACCGTGGTAAAAAAATTCTCTCGTCGTTTCGCCACTCGGCATTATATTTTTCGAAAGTTACACTGTCTAAACCCCAACTCGCGAAATCACGATACGGTTATAACGTGATTAAGCCAAGATTATCTTCCCTTTAATTAAGTCATGTTATCGCGATCTCGCGGTTTCACAACTCGGCATGTAAATCTCCCAGAAACTCATCTTCGAAGCTCTGAGTCGGGATATGGCGAATATAATAATTATAAAATTAATCAAGCCCCAAATCGCGATTACCTTTAATTAACCAAAATCGATCTTCGCAGTCTTGGGTGTTAGAGACTCAAAATGTTTAAGTAAAATCCCCGATATAACAAGTACCAAAACATTGTTAACAACAGTAAAATTGGATTAATCAAGCTAAATCAATGAATATCCCATGCTTTGATGTATGCACGATTTACAAGGTAGCCTTTTTCCTCCATGCGCGAACTGAGATTTTAAAACCGCCAAAATTTATGACATTAATGAGGAAATAGGATAAATCGATAAATATAAGATCGGATTTTTATGGCAGAATTTATTTCCAAATGTGATTTGACAGACTTGTTCTGAAAGGTACCGAGTTTTTTGAGTATATATCAGAGTTTTGTTTCATTATAACAAATGCATTTTCATAGCACATAGAGCGCATCACCTCTAAGTAAACTGACTTCTATATGTATACGCAGTTCTATCGCAAAAGAGCTAAAACGCAAGCTTCAGCCATGGCTCCGCGAAAAGCATCAAAGGCAAATGTTGAGGTTTCTGGACAAGGCTCAGAAAATGTCTCTGATACTTCGTCCCAAAGTATCAACTCGGTCCTGAACTAGTCATATGTTTCAGATATTCTGCAAGTAGAATTGGTGGATTATTTCGATGACTCCGATGACAACGAAAAAGATGATTTAACCACCAAGTACAAAATAGTTGTCCAATCCGGAATGCACAGAGTGGCAGCCAGACCATGGTTTCTTCCATATTATGATATGGTACGATGGGCATTGGACCATGTGGACATACTGACCAGGACTATCATGAATGAGCAGACAGTCACCAACGGGACTTTCAGGCCAGAGCATCTTCAAACCATGTATAAGCTTCCCACGATGTCCGACTACACATATGGCGCTGAGTTCTTGGATGAGTTCAAGGATAAGGAATGCGAACAGTATGATAAAACCATGTCCAGTTTGATAAAAGATTAGGTTTCGAACACCACGTAGTTCAGAGCTGATACCCACAACATATATTCAATCGCTTCGTTAGAACCGCAGTACAGATATGTGGCCATGATGACATGCCGGTTATATGGGAAAGAGGACACATCGCATTTTTTCCTTGGGTGGGTGCCTCTAATGTTTTGGGTCACCGAAGGAAGTTCCTTTAACTAGGCAAAGATTCTTTCAAATAGCTTGACCAATCGGGTCAGAGAGTATCGGGAGCAGAAGGAGAATGGGAAGGCATCGTCATTCTTCATGTCCACATACATTATGGACGCAATTTGTTATATAACACCATTTCCATTAATGAGCTGGAGCTGGACTCCGGCCGAAGACAAACCCATACATGTATATCATGAAAAATTATGGGAAAACAAAGAGGAAAATTTTTCTTATGAAATTTTTAACTGGGTAATGGTGCCCCTGCACATTGCCATTTTTGGTCACCTGCCACCCCGGATCTCGGACAGCATAGTGACAAATATGAGCATCATAGAAAACTTGTACGTAGAGGCAGAATTTTCATACCTCAGATTTTTCGGGGCTTCTGCTCCCTCGCATGCGCTACCATTGTTCATTCCCGACAAGCTGGCTTGTCGCGAGGTTTCCCAGCAAATGGTAATTGGCGGTGTAAGAAAAGAACTTAAAGGGTACTCGAAGAAGGTATGGTTGTCGTTTCCTATTCATTTGAATTCTTATTCTTTATTAAATTTCGGGCATGCCAAAGCCGAGGCCGCAGCCCTGGAATAACTAAATTTGGTCTCCATCGAATACAAGAAGCACGATCCGCAGAGGGTCGTGAGCAACCATTTGGCAAACTGCAGGCTCAAGAGATTTGAGCATGAGAAATCACCCTCGGATGACATTTTCCGAGGAGCACGGTCCTATGAGGAGATTCTAGCCCGGATACAATCCTTGGAACCCGAGGAAAGAGCCGATGTTCTAAAGAAGTTCCAGGAACATCGACATAATTTTCTTCTCGCATTGTTGAGAGGTGAGGGTCTGAATACGTCAGAGGCAAAACAAAAGGATGCCAAAGGTTCTAAGGATGTGACTCCCAACCAAGGAAAACACCAAGATGAGGGGGAGCAAATGAAGAGTCCGGAAGTAGAGGAAAAGAATCCAGACCCGCCGAAGAAGCAGATTCCAGAAGTAGAAATAAAGACTCTTGACCCACCTAAGAAATAGAGTCTGGTTGCTACTCCGAGAAAATCTGCGAAGAAGATCGAGGAACCCATCACATCAGTTACCCCCTTGCAGTCGATGTAGGGAAATATCGATGCGGCATGGATTTTCAATGAGGAATTGAGGCCCATAAGGGTGGAAGAACTCCCTCCCAATGAGTTTTTCTTCGATAAGAAGAGAAAGGCAGTAGTAAAAAGGGAATTCTACCAGGAAGGAGAGTCAACTGCCAAGAAGTATAAAGTTATGAATGAGGGAAAAAATAAAAAGAATGAGCAATTCTCCACTGAAATAGCAGGGACACTAGGAGCATATGCCTCGGCGAATCAATTTTCAGTCAGGCTCTTAAAAAACCAACTTAAAAGAAAAAATCGCCTCATTAGGACCCTTGAAGCCAGACTGGCCACAACAATAGGGAATGCTAAAGAATAGGCGAGCGTGGGAATAGAGTAGGCCATATTGGCCAATAAAAATGAGATAGAGATGCTCAAAACTAAGCTTGAGCAAGCACAGCTGGTGGTCCGAGATGGTCGGATGAAAGCAAGCCAACAAAGGGATTTGATCAAACAGTTGCGGGATAGGGCGGAGACCGTTGAGAGAAGAATATAAACATTGGGATGTTCAAATCCCAAGTGATTGATATTCGTAGCAGAGTCTCTGTGGCACAACGAAATTTTCTCGCCAAGATAGAAGCGATCCGAGACAACTGTTTGCTGGTAAATCAGGTTTCCGAGAACTTATCTGCTAGAGAAAGAAATGTCGAAGCAGCTCGGGTTGCCTTCCAGGAGGCTGTGATAGCCATGAACAACAGGGTTTCGACAGGTACTCCCAGGTTCACCATTTCAGAGAAAACTAGAGGAAACATTCTATTAAAGGAATGGGAGCATAACATCGTCGAGGGCAAGCAGCAGGCCAAAAATATAACCAATTCTTTAGAGGAGGCCTTTAGTTCTATAGATGGCGATCTGCTAGGCATTAACAATGGAGGTAATGCCGAGACATGATACAAATGAATGTGGAAAATATCTCGCTTGATCTGAAAGAAAAAGAAGAAGGAGATTCGACCGATATCTCTCAGATGACTATGGTGGACATAGTCCAAGTAGATAAATGTATGATTAAACCCAATGCGCAATTATGCACCATCGATATCATAGATGGACATATGGAAGACAGGCTGCAACAGTTAGCCCGAGAATGTTACTTCTTCGAAGCCAGCTGTCAAGCAGAACCGTCGCAACTAATATCTCAGCTAGTTGAAAAATGTATCGCCTGTACCGAGCTCGTGCAACAACAAACATATGGCACCAAGTGAAGACAGAGTAGGAGAAATGGAGTGATTTCTCTCTTCTCTGTCATAACCGAAATCTTGTGACTATTGAGATTCTATCTTATTTGTAAAATTGTATAAATATACCACAGAAAGAAATAAATGGGGTTGTACCTTTTTGTGTCAATTGTAATAGAGTTTTTACATTTGAGAGTTAATACAAAGCAAATCTGAAGATTCTCAATTCCATCACGACTGTGTTACAATTTTGTTTCCTTGTATCTCATATTTCATTTTATTTCATATTCTTAATTGATGTGCTTCATTATAATTTAGTACGACCACTACTATAGCGAATGAATTTTGGTTTTCTGTAATTGTTTACTATTTTTCCTCTGTACCAGCTATCAGCAGGTGTAAGACTAGTCTATATTTTCAGAATTATTCACATATTCTATGCTACATCAGTTATTTCCTTACAATTTTCCTCTTCTATTAATACGTGAGATTCTCCCCTGGTAGGAGCCTTACCCTATAGATAGCTAAATGTTTTTCTCCCACCTCACACCTTTTATTAAAATATAATATAGTTACAAGAAAGATCCTTTGATTTGCATCCCTATTTTATTCCTAAAACCGTAAATTCTCTTTTATACGACCAAATTGAGACAACACTTAATCTCTCTCTAAATTTTTTACCTTTTTTACTATTCCTCCATGACTGTCCCTGTACCAACACAACCTAATATCGAACCCGAGCTATCGAACCAAACGCACATTGCCTTGAACCTTTTCACCACTATTCTTAAAACGGCTACTAACTGGGTCGAACTTGAATGTTCATGGGCAACCATTGAACAAGATATCACTATTCAGGAACAATTGGAAGCTAGACAATGCCAATGTAGAAATCTTCCTTAGTTTCCTTTGCCGAAGGTTGACGTTTCTCTCTTCTCCATCTTTTACCCACTTTCGGATGCCTTGACACTGTACTTATAAGCCTTAAGTACAGACTAAGGAACAACATCTTTCTGGCGCCATTGTCAGGGACCGAAGCTACGAAATCTTTTCCCCTAGGAAAATGACATTTGTTTTTCATTGAAAGTGTTACCCTTTGATAGTGAACAAAGAGTACACACCTTTTAAATCTTCATAATATTTCACTTGGAGACTCCAAAAATAATAAACTGGCATCTGGTCGAAGTAATACCAGACAAAACCCGGATGGTAAGCAGATTACACCCATTACCGATCCCGAAAATATTCTAAAGGCGAGAGGCTCTTTTAAGCCAACCGCTACAATTTAAAAACTTAAAACCCCACCACTAAAGACTAAGAGTTCTTCCAAACCCTCATCTTCGCTCAGTCCTCTCTTTGATACTAAAGTTTTAATGCCAATCTGCTCTGAAATTAGGAGTGATATTCATCCGACAATCCCCTTAGTACACAGAGGAAAGGGCCCTATTGAAAGTTCGCCAGATTTTGACATACCATCTTCCCTTCAGTTGAATTTCCAGACTTCGCCAAATTCTGAAGAGTGTGTTACACACTCTGTTTCCACACCCGTCGGTTCTCCTGATTTCATCTCTTGCAAATTTGAAGAACCAAGTCCTCGCGTTCCTTGTCTTTCCTCGTCAGATTTCCCTCTTTGCGAAGAAAACAAAGAGTCACTTTTAATTTTCCAAAACCCCCTTTATAACTTTCTACAAATAACGATGGCAGTTGCCGGAGGAGGAGGTGGAGGGTTTTTAGGAGGAGGTGGAGGGTTTATCGGAGGAGGAGGGGGAGGAGCCCCTCTAGGAGGAGCTGGAGGCCAAGGGCCTGCCCTCGCTCCCAAATTTTTCGTGAAAGTTATAGCCATATATGCTCCCTTAGTATTACCCGTCCCTCTACATGACCTTCCTGAAAATTACATAAAAAATCTACCAAAATTCACCAGGGAAGGGGATCTAACCACAACAGAACATATTAATTTCTTTGATCAATTCGTTGACATTCTAGGTATCGAGCATGAGGACGTATATTCGATACTTCTTGTCCAAACCTTTGAAGGTCAGGTCCGAAATTGGTTTCGGAGCCTACCCGCAGCTTATATCTTGTCTTATGATGCTTTGGAAGATGCTTTCCTCAGACAATGGGGCGAGAGAAAAGACCATCTATATTTTTTAACCGAATTTGGGTATTTAAGGAAAAAGAACTCAGAAAAAGTCATGGAATATATTCAGGGTTTCAACAAACTATATAATAAGATCCCAGCCGAGGCTAAACCATCCCAACCCGTGGCCAAAGTAACTTTCGTCGGAGCTTTCGAACTGGATTCCGCACTCCTTTTGCGAGAAAGAAGGGAAGCCACCCTAAACCGAATGCAGGACGATGTGGTGGAGATAGAGTCTAATATGATGGCTTCAGGTAAGCTTAAAGCTAAATTAGAAACTGAAAACTGAGAGAAAAAATGCATTAGAGAACAAGCAGGTCCTTCAGGGTCAAATAGATCTGCAAATGATAGGGTGGACGATATGGACAGAGTGATTAAAGAACTGTCAAATAAAATATCTAGAATGGAACTCAAACAGGCCAAAGCTGACTCTTTCCCCAAAAAGGATTTCAATAGGAACCCCAACCCCCCGAACCAATAAAGACAAATAAAAAATGAAGATCAAAAAATACAAGATCCCTTAAAGAATGAAAATTTTATAGGAGCGAACAAGTTTCAAGACTTCGGAGATTCGGATAATGATGTCATGAACTTTGGTGATGACTGCACTCAACCATATCTGACTCAAGAAGACTATGAAAAATCTCTAAACACACAACAACCGTCGAATAGGAGTGAAGAAGGTGATCACACCAATCTCTGTGAATCTCAACCAGAAGCTGAGATGATAATGGCTAAGTTTCAACCAAAGTACAACCTAAGATCTAAGAGTAAGCCCACCTCAACTACTCAACCCAAGAAAATCCTTCAAAGAGGTCAAGCTTATGAGCCCCCTTCAGAAGAGACCTTATTACCCAATAACAAAATGAAAACGGTAAGTACACCGGAGTCCGAAGTGGAAAAAGTTGAAACCCAAGCACAAGGGACTGAACTGGTAAATAAAATTGTGTCTTCAACCAGGACCATGAGTGATAAAGTGGTCCAAAAAAATAAGTCGGAAAGGAAAGATTCAGAAGTCTCAACCAAAGAAACAGACAAGGTGAGTAGAAATTTCAGTTTTGAATATGAGATAAATAAAATTAAGATACCAATCCCTTTGGTAGAATTAGCAAAAAACCCCATTTATCGGAAGCAGATTACCAAAGCGATGGGCGTCTCTGAGCTAGAAAGCCAGTTTGATGTTTTAAACCTGTAAGATGACAAACCTAACATCACCTTTGGTCCCCATTTTGAAGGAGCCAAAGACACCATTGGTCCCTTTTATATCACTCTTAATGTGTATGATCAATTGCTACATAATTGCATGTTAGACTCTGGAGCCTCCCATAACTTTATGCCCAAGCTTATTATGGACAAGTTGGGTCTCCAGATCACCATACCTTATGGAGATCTATACTCTTTTGAATCAATAAGGGTTAAGTGTATGGGGATGATTAAATATTTGGTAGTTACCCTGGTGCAGGTCCCAGTTAAGAGTATCCTGATGGATGTGGTGATCGCAGATATTCCCCCTAAGTATGGCTTGTTGTTATCCAGGTCATGGGGAGCCAAGTTGGGGGGTTATCTTCAATTGGACATGATGTATGCCACAATCCTTGTGTTCAGTGGTCATTTCACTCGGTTGTACAGAGAAATGAGATTAGCATATACAGTGAGTGACCCTCAAAACCCAAACAATTTCCCTATTTACATCGTGGACCAAGATTTGGGAAATTGTATCTTGTATTTTGAGGATGGTTTAGATGGATGTTAAGAAGAAAACAATATAGAGCGAGAAGAATTGGATTACATGACAGAAGATCTGTGTAACACTGGTGTCTGGAAAATGTATTTTGACGGTGCTTCATCTTCTGAAGGGGCGGGTGCAGGAGTGCTTTTAGTGGCTCCCGGAGGTAAGTTCGTTGTTCCTTTTTCCTATTGACTGCAGTGGGACATAGATTACACTAATAACGTATGCGAATATGAAGCATTGATCTTAGGACTAGAGGCTGCCAAAAAGATAAATATAAGTAACTTGTAGGTTTATGGTGATGCAGAGTTAATAGTCAAACAAATAAACCGACAATACCTAGCCAAGAATCCCAGACTAAGAACATACAAAAATTGTGTTTGGGATCTCATGGAAAAAAATTTCTCATCTGTAAATGTCCACTTTATCCCTCGCGTAGAGAATTTACATGTTGATGCATTGGCAAAAGCATATTCAACCTTCTCTCCTCCCATGACTTTCAAATTGAAGTATCACATTGAAATCAGATAAAAGCCCTCTATACCAGACAATATCCAACACTGGCAGGTCTTTGAAGATGACGAAAAAATTAAGAAATTTCTTGCAGCAGTGGGTGAGTTCTCCAAAACTCATGCAGACCAAGAGAATCAAAATGACCCGATGTGGATCATGAAAGAAGGGGAAGATCCTGAAACCTTTCGAGAAAAAGTTGTGGATCATCGTATGTTGGTCCTTAAAAACAACCAGATTCCAAAAGGATTAATTCCTTTAGAAAGACTTTTTTATCAGAACGACGTACCTGTAAAATCCACTTTGCAGCCCCAGCCAGAAGAAGTGGAGGACTGTGATATAGGAACTGAAAAAGAATCCAGGGTGGTAAAAATATCCAAGTTCCTCTCTCCTGAAATGAAAGTTAAGTATAAATACCTACTCAGACAGTATAAAGATGTTTTCGCCTGGTCTTACGATGAGCTAAGAATGTATGACACTTCCATAATTGATCACAAGATACCTTTGAAGCATGGGGTCAAACCATTTAGGCAAAATCTTAGAGAGATTAACCCCATTTTGTTACCTGTGATCGAAAAATAAGTTAAGAAACTTTTAGATGTGAAAATAATTGTACCTCTGAGATACTCAGACTGGGTAGGAAACCTAGTCCCGGTTGGGAAAAAGAGTGGGGAAATAAAACTGTGTGTGGATTTCTGAAACTTAAATAAGTCATCTCTCAAGGATAATTATTCACTGCCCAAAATGGACCATGTGTTAGAAAAAGTTGTTGGAGCAAACCGAATGTCTATGATAGATGGATTCTCTGGTTATAATCAAATCACCATGAATGAACAAGACAGGGAAAAAACTGCTTTCACCACACCATGGGGTACATTCATGCATGACAAAATTCCTTTTGGTTTGATGAATGTAGGGGCCACTTTCTAGCGCGCTATGGACATTGCCTTCGTAGGAGAAAGGGACAAGTTCGTAGTCATTTACCTCGACAATTTGACGGTTTTCTCTAAAACTGATGAAGAACACTTGATGCATCTCAAACAAACCTTTGAAAAATGCCGTAGGTTTGGCCTATCTTTGAACCCAAACAAATCATATTTCGCTATGCGGGAATGTAAGCTTTTGGGCCATATCATATCTAGGGATGGAATCAGGATTGATCCTAAGAGGATTGAAGCAATAGATACTATAAATATTCCTAGAAATGTAAAAGAGATTCAATCTTTCTTAGGAAGAATAATTTTTTTACGAAGGTTTATCCCCAATTTTGCTGAGATTGTCAAATTGATCACAGGGATGTTGAAGAAGGACAGCGGAGTAAATTGGACAACCGAGGCCATAGCATCATTCACGCATATTAAAAAATTCATAAGTGAGGCACCTGTGTTAGCAAGCCCAGACTATCTGAAATATTTTCTTATCTTCTCATTTGCCTCTAAACATACTATCGCCACAGTGCTCCTACAAAAGAATGAAGAAGGATTTGAACAATCGATCATGTTTTTTAGCAAGAGCCATAGAGACGCAGAACTGAAGTATGACATAATAGAAAAACAAGCGTACGCAATGGTAAAAGCACTAAAGGAATTCAAAACTTATGTACTACATTCAAAGATAATTGCGTACGTGCATACCAGTTATGTGAAAGATATATTGGTACAGCCAGATAATGACGGAAAAAGAGGGCGATGGATCGCTAAAATCCAAGAATTCGATCTGGAAGTTAAACCGACCAAATTAATAAAGGGAAAGGCCTGGCCAAACTCTTAGCTGAGTCAAATTTCAGAGCCCTTGATATCAATTTCCTACAGGAAAGCAACGAAGAAATAGACCTAAATGAGTTGAATGAAGAAACAAGTCCAAACAAGATCGAAGAGAATTTCTTATCATCAGGCTGGTACAGAGACATAGTGTCATACCTACTAACCCTAAAATGCCCAAATGAACTATCACCATCTAAATCCAGAACTTTAAAACTCCATGCAGTTAAATATTGTATAGCCGAAAGTCAGCTATATTGGAAAGATCCACTCGGTTTCCTGTTAGTCTGTTTAGTTGAATCAGAAACTCAGCTGGTTATAGACGAATTTCATGAGGGATTCTATGGGGGTCATCACGCATGGAGAGCTACAGCTTACAATATCTTGAGGGCTGGGTACTATTGGCCGAAACTCTTTTCGGACGTCAATACCAAAGTGCGTGCCTGCAACCCTTGTCAACTATTCGCAGGTAAACAGAAGCTCTCGGCACTGCCTCTAGTTCCAATCAAAGCTGAAGCCCCATTTCAACAATGGGGCCTAGACTTCATAGGCGAGATTAATCCCCATTCCAGTGATCAACATAAGTGGATCTTAACAGCTACAGATTATTTAACTAAGTGGGTGGAAGCCATTCAAACCAAGAGGGAAACAGACTCGGTGGTAATCAATTTCTTGGAAGATAATATTTTGTCAAGATTCGGTTGTACCCAAAATATAGTTACTGACAATGCCCAAGCCTTTAAATCTATGGCTATGATCAGCTTCTGTCAAAAGTATAACATTGTTCTTGGCCATTCCACAGCATATTACCCTCAGGGAAATGGATTGGCCGAGTCATCTAACAAGAGCCTGGTAAATATAATCAAGAAAGTATTGGATGAAAATAAAAGGTCTTGGCATGTGCACTTAAAATACACATTATGGGCAAACCGCATCAGCACTAAAAGGTCTATCGACATTTCGTCATTTCAAATGGTCTATGGGATAGATGTTGTTCTACCTATAAACCTAGTGATACCAATGATGAAGTTATGGCAGGATCAAAATGAAGAACCCAATCATGTAACCAGGAGAATTAATCAGCTGATTGAGGTTCAACAGCATAGAGTTGAAGTTGATGAAAACATGCAGAAGTACCAAGATGATATGAAAGAATTGTTCGACCGCAAGGCAAAGGATAGGGAATTCCTCCCAGGCGATTTAGTGCTAATATGGGATGCAAGAAAGGAAGAAGCTGCGAAGCATAGTAAATTTGACCACCTCTGGTATGGACCATTCAGGGTCTCGGCTCTGGAAGGGAAAAATTCTTTCCTACTGGAAAATATAGACAGAGAATTCCTCAACGCGCCCGTCAACGGGTGGTATTTAAAACATTACATGATGTAACAGTCGCCAGATTAAAAAAAAAAAAAAAGACAAATGAATAATAAATAAATAAATTTTATTATATATATTTTGTACATACATGTATTTTCATTTAAACATTGCTTTTTGATTTTCTGTTTTTCCGTTCATAAACTTTCAACACATTTCATATAAGATTTGTATTTGTCTTTTACAGGATTCTAGTTGCATACGAAACAAGCAGGAGGAGTAAATTGAAAGTCGGTGTTAGAAATAAATCGGCATAAACAGGTGATACCTAAAGTAATTTCATATTGCACAAAGAAAGTAAAATGAAAAGGTAAAGATGAGATTTCTCAAAAGACATGTTATAAAGGACTGTTAAAGAAAACCGAGGTAACGCCTTTCAAACTGCAGTATTAGCTGAAATGATAGATAACAGAGTTGTTTCTTGGTGTGATAATCTTTGGAAAAATGAAAACAATTTAAACGATTCACCCAATCTAAAAACAGTCAGTCAAAGTAAATTATCCCCGAAAATAGCTACAAATGTCGGTTTTGAATTGTTTGACTTTGTATTTTCAGTCAGTAAATCACTACCTGGCATCCTTTCTATCTTCGGGATTACCTTTTAAAAAATGTCACCATCTTTTTGTTTCATATACGAAAGCGGGTCTTCACAACTATTCAATCCCATGCTAAGCGAAGGAACGTTTAGAGTAATCCTAGTTTTCCTAGGTTTTTCAACGACATCGGAGGATTGAAGCTTGCTCAAATAGAATGCCCTTTAAAAAGTTATTTTCCTTTTTCTCCCTAAGAACGAAGATGTTGGGAAGGCCAAGGAAAGGTTGGTACCAAGTAATCAAAGTAAGTTGACAGACCTATAATGCAAAATATTACACAGATATCATCCCTTATACAAACTGATTGCCCCCATCTTCGCGCTCTGAAAAGTAAATTATAAGACAGGTGGTGAAAGGAAATTCAGAAATGATTGCCCCCACCTATTCCAAGACACGATGAAAGGAAATTCAGAAATGATTTCCCTCATCTCAGCGTTTAAATGCATAAATATATTCTGAAGTGGTGAAAGGAAATTCAGTAAAAGGGGCCAGATAGCTTCACCGAGGTACTGAACAAGCTCACTGGCAGTGAAGCAATGTCTGCGATATCTGTAAGGCTATTATACATGAATATCACTCTACTCTGGTAACCAATGCTTTTTAAAAAACCTTATCTACATCCCAAATTCATACAGGACTCCCCAATTAAAAACATATAATCTTATTCTTTTGATGCAAGCTGAGAACCACAAGATCTGTTGGGTCTCCTAGGACTGTTTCGATTGTCTTAAAACATACCTAAATTTATTAGCGGGAAAAGGAAAATTGTGAAAGGGACTACAACTATGTTTAAAAAGAGTATCTGATTTTGAAAAAACTTTTGAAGGTAAAGAATGAAGTCTTTTTCCCCCTTCGATCCTCTTTTCTCGGGAACCTTTTCACCTGATTGAGATTTTGACTCCATTTACCCAATATTAGCATGTGGTTTACTGTTCTTCCCGCCTCGCAGGAAGGCGGGATCCCTAGTTGGAGCCTATGTTGGAGTCGCCCTTCTTTTTCTAGCCCGTCACAAATTTTACTTTAATGCTTGAAATCTAAAGATGGTTTTCATTTTTCCCTCTGAGATATCAAGATCTCTGAAACATTGTCACGCGAGCAGCGATGATTTTTATACTCTCGAAACGAGTCCTACCTTTCGTAAAAACGCTTCCTCTTTTGTTCTACTTCGGAATCTCGTAGGTCGGATACTATAAGTCAAGTAGTTCACACGTCCCGAGTCACGAAACAACGAAATCATTTTAATTTTTCACTCAAGACAGTAACAAGGGTAAAGTTTACCTTAACTCATGATTAGATGTCATCGGGGTTTCACGCCTCAGAGTTCGCCAAACCCAAAAATTTATTTTCATAGCCCCAATAGCCGAGAGCGCGAGGTCTTTATTTGAGTAACTCAGGTCAAGGATTAAAGGAAAAAGCTAACCGTGGTAAAAACATTCTCTCGGCGTTTTGCCACTCAGCGTTATATTTTTTGAAAGTTACACCGTCTAAACCCCGACTCACGAAATCACGATATGGTTATAACATGATTAATTAATCATTTAATCCAAGATTATATTCCCTTTAATTAAGTCATGTTATCGCGATCTCGCGGTTTCACAGCTCGACATGTAAATCTCCCAGAAACTCATCTTTGAACCTCCGAGTCACGATATGGTGAATATAATAATTATAAAATTAATCAAGCCCCAAATCGCGATTACCTTTAATTAACCAAAATCGATCTTCGCAGTCTCAGGTGTTAGAGACTCAAAATGTTTAAGTAAAATCCCCGATATAACGAGTACCGAAACATTGTTAACAGCGGTAAAATCGGATTAATCAAGCTAAATCAATGAATATCCCGCGCTTTGATGTCTGCACAATTTACGAGGTATCATTTTTCCTCCATGCGCCAACTGATATTTTAAAACCGCCAAAATTTATGACATTAATGAGGAAATAGGATAAATCGATAAATATAAGATCGGATTTTTATGGCAGAATTTATTTCCAAATGTGGTTTGACATACTTGTTCTAAAAGGTATCGAGATTTTTGAGTATATATAAGGGTTTTGTTTCATTATAACAAATGCATTTTCATAGCACGCAGAGAACATCACCTCTGAGTAAACTGACTTCTGTATGTATACGCGGTTCTATCGAAGAAGAGATAAAACGCAAGCTTCATCCATGGCTCCGCGAAAAGAATCAAAGGAAAATGTTGAGGTTTCAGGACAAGGCTCAGACAATGTCTCTGATACTTCACCTCGAGGTATCAACTCAGTCCCTAACTGGTTATATGTTTTAGATATTCTACAAGCAGAATTGGTGGATTATTCCGACGACTCTGATGACAACGAAAAATATGATTTAACCACCAAGTACAAAATAGTCATCCAATTCGGAATGAACAGAGTGGCAGCCAGACCGCGGTTGCTTCCATATTATGATATGGTCTGATGGACATTGGACCATGTGGACATACCGACCAAGACTCTCGTGAACGAGTAGAGAGTCACCATCGGGACTTTCAGGCCAGAGCATCTGCAAACCATGTATAAGATCCCCACGACGTCTGACTACACATATGGCACTGATTTTTTGGATGAGTTCAAGGAGAAGGAATGCGAATAGTATGATAAAACCATGTCTAGTTTGATAAAAGATTGGGTTTCGAACAGCACGAAGTTCAGAGATGATACCCACGACATATATTCCATCGCTTCGTTAGAACCGCAGTACAGATATGTGGCCATGGTGACATGTCGGTTATATGGGAAAGAGGACACATCACATTTTTTCTTTGCATGGGTGCCTCTAATGTTTCAGGTCGCCAAAGGCAGTTCCTTTAACTAGGAAAAGATGCTTTTGGATAGCTTGACCAATCGGGTCACAGAGTATTGGGAGAAGAAGGAGAATGGGAAGGCGTCGTCATTCTTCATGTCTGCATACATTATGGACGAAATTTGTTCTATGACACCATTTCCATTAATGAGCTAGAGTTCGACTCCAGCTGAAGATGAACCCATACATGTATATCATGCAAAATTATGGGAAAACAAAGTGGAAAATTTTTCTTATGAAATTTTTAACTGAGTAATGGTGCCCCTGCACATCGCCATTTTTGGTCACTCGCCACCCAGGATCTCGGATAGCATAGTGAAAAATCTGAGCAGCATAGCAGACTAGTACGTAGAGGCAGAATTTTCATACCTCAGAGTTTTTGGGGCTTTTGTTCCCCCGCATGCGCTGCCATTGTTCATTCCTATCAAGCTGGCTTGTCACAAGGTTGCCCAACAAACGGTAATTGGCAGTGTAAGAAAATAACTTAAAGGGTACTCGAAGAAGGTATGGCCATCGTTTCCTGTTCATTTGAATTCTTATTCTTTATTAGATTTGAGGCATGCCAAAGCCAAGGCCGCAGCCCTGGAAGACCTAAATTTGGTCTCCATCGAATACAAGAAGCACGATCCGCAGAGGGTCGTGAGCAACCATTTGGAAAACTGCGGGCTCAAGAGATTTGAGCATGAGAATTCACCCTCGGATGACATTTTCTGAGGAGCAAGGTCCTATGAGGAGATTCTATCCCGGATACAATCCTTGGCACCCGAGGAAAAAGTCGATGTTCTAAAGTTCCAGGAACATCGACGTAGTTGTCTTCCAGTAGTGTTGCGAGGTGAGGGTCCGAGTACGTCAGAGGTGAAACAGAAGGATGCCGAAGGTTCTAAGGACGCGACTCCCGACCAAGGAAAATAACAAGATGAGGGGGAGCAAACGAAGAGTCTGGAAGAAAAGGAAAAGTCTCCAGACCCACCGAAGATGCAGAGTCCGGAAGAAAAAATAAAGATCCTGACCCACCAAAGAAACAGAGTCTGGCCGCTACTCCAGGAAAATTTGCGAAGTATATCGGGGAACCCATCACATCAGTTACCCCCTTACAGTCGACGCAGGGAAATATCGATGCGGGATGGATATTCAATGAGGAATCGAGGCCCATAAGGGTGGAAGAACTCCCTCCCAATGATTTTTTCTTCGATAAGAAGAGAAAGGCAGTTGTAAAAAGGGAATTCTACCAGGAAGGAGATTGAACTACCAAGAAGTATAAAGTTATGACTGAGGGAAAGGATAAAAAGAATGAGCAATTCACCACTAAAATAGCAGGGACACTAGGAGCATATGCCTCAGTGAATCAATTTTTAATCAGACTCTTAAAAAACTAACTTAAAAGAAAAAATCGCCTCATTAGGACCCTTGAAGCCAAACGGGCCACAACAACAGAGAATGCTAAAGACCAGGCGAGCGTGGGAATAGAGCAGGCCATATTGGACGATAAAAATGAGATAGAGATGCTCAAAACTAAGATTGAGAAAGCACAGCTAGTGGTCCGGGATGGTCGGATGCAAGCAAGCCAACAAAGGGATTTGATTGAACAGCTGCGGGCCAGGGTGGAGACCACTAAGAGAAGAATGATAAACATTGGGATGTTCAAATCCCAGGTGATCAAGATTCGTAACAGAGTCTCTGTGGCACAGCAAAATTTGGTCGCCAAGATAGAAGCGATCCGAGACAACTGTTTGTTGGTAAATCAGGTTTCCAAGAACTTATCTGCCAAAGAAAGGAATGTTAAAGCAGCTCGGGTCGCCTTCCAGGAGGCTGTGATAGCCACGAAAAACAGGGTTTCGGCAGGTACTCCTAGGTTCACCATTTCATAGAAAACCAGAGGAAGCATTCTATTAAAGGAATGGGAGCATAACATCGCCGAAGGCAAGCAGCAGGCCAAAAAGATAAACAATTCTTTAGAGGAGGCCTTTAGTTCTATAGATGGCGATCTGGTAGGCATTGACAGTGGAGGTAATGCCGAGACGTTGATACAAATGAATGTGGAAAATATCTCTCTTGATTTGAAAGAAAAAGAAGAAGGAGATTCGGCCGATATCTCTTAGATGACTATGGTGGACATAGTCCAAGTATATAAATGCATGATTAAACCCAACACACAATTATGCGCCATCGACATCATAGATGGACAGATGGAAGACATGCTGCAACAGTTAGCCCGAGAATGTTACTTCTTTGAAGCCAACTGTCAAGCAGAACCGTCGCGGCTAATATCTCAACTGGTTGAAAAATGTATCGCATGTACCGAGCTCGCGCAATGACAAACATCTAGCACCAAGTGAAGACAGAGAAGGAGAAATGGAGCGATCGCTCTCTTCTCTGTCATAATTGAAATCTTGTGACTATTGAGATTCTATCTTATTTGTAAAATTGTATAAATATACCACAGAAATAAATAAACGGGGCTGGACCTTTTTGTGTCGATTGTAACAAAGTTTTTTACATTTGACAGTTAATACAAAGAAAATATGAAGATTCTCAATTCCGTCACGACTGTGTTACAAGTTTGTTTCCTTGTATCTCATATTTCATTTTATTTCATATTCTTAATTGATGTGCTTCGTTATAATTTAGTACAACCACTACTATAGCGAATGAATTTTGGTTTTCTGTAATTGTTTACTGTTTCTCCTCTGTACCAGCTATCAGCGGGTGTAAGACCAGTCTACATTTTCATAATTCTTCACATATTCTCTACTACATCGGTTATTTCCTTACAATTTTCCTCTTCTGTTTATACGTGATATTCTCCCCTGGTAGGAGCCTTACCCTATAGATAGCTAAATGTTTTTCTCCCACCTCACACCTTTTATTAAAATATAATACAGTTATGGGAAAGAGCCTTTGATTTCCATCCCTATTTTATTCCTAAAACCGTAAATTCTCTTTTATACGACCAAATTGAGACAACACTTAATCTCTCTTTGAAGTTTTTCCGTTTTTTATTGTTCCTCCATGACTGTCCATGTACCAAGACAGCCTAATATCGAACCCGGACTATCAAACCAAATGCACATTGCCTTGAACCTTTTCGACACTATTCTTAAAACGGCTACTAATCGGGTCGAACTTGAACGTTCATGGGCAGCCATTGAACAAGATATCACTATTCAGGAACAGTTGGAAGCTAGACAACGCCAACGTAGAAATCTTCCTTAGTTTCCTTTTCCAAAGGTTTATGTTTCTCTCTTCTCCATATTTTACCCACTTTTGGATGCCTTGACACTGTACTTCTAAGCCTTAAGTACAGACTCAGGAACAACCGACACCATTATTTAGTTTACCATAGATAAGTTAAAATCAATTTGAATTAAAATTAATCTCAAATATATCAAGCACACTTTATCATAAGTTGTAGATAAATCCATCTTATTCACCATTGTTAACACATTCTAGTTTTAATATTGTGAATACCCTCTTAACCTATTCATATTACTTTGTGGATTTGTCGACCTTCTAAAAATCCAAAATGTTCAAGAGAGATAAATTTGGATAAACATTTCTTCAATCAAACAACCAACACCTATGATATAATATTGTACACAATGTTGCATATATCTATATATCTAAATTCATTAAATGACTCGGGACGATCAACTTTAGGAATAAGAGAAATAAAGTGGAAATGAAAGAGCTTGTTTCCTTCCCAGATGTGCTTCTTCATGTTATATCATTTTTTTCCACACTTCATGCTTCTTGCTTTGATGGCCTTCCCTTTCCCTATGCAGACTCAAATCCCATATTGTTCTCATTCCAGAGTCAAAAATTCAAAATTTTGTACATATATGTGAGCCATAGTTAGACAACTCGGGTATACACAGGTTGCTCCATTGCAGCCCACGTACATTGGGTTTTGTGCTCAAAAATAAAAAAAAATATGTCAATTTTCCATGTCATGTCATGAGATCCATGATCCTTGGCCTTCCATGTACTAGAAATGTTACAAACCAACCCTTCAATTCCATTTGGAGGCTATAAATTGAGCCATATACAAGCCTTCAATTGATTCGTAATTGAGAGAAAATACACTATGGAGAAATTTCACTTCATATTGAGTCTGCATCCCTTTGTCCTTGAAAATATGAACTTCTTTTGTTCAGCCCCCAAGCTCTTCATGTCTTGAGAAGGAGAAGCTCAATTACTCCTACTACTTTGGAGATTTACTTTGTGGAAGATTGAAGTGGTGAAGGCCCAAGTGGAGGGACTTAGTTTCTTGGTTCTTATATGTTTTGTTACAGAATTTTGTCACCTATGTACTTTTGTTGATTACATTAATAGAAATACTATTTTCTCATCGAATTATATGTTGCAAATATTTGTATTACTTTCCATGGGAATATTTGTTATTCATGTTAATGGATCAGGCTAGTATATACGCTAACATTTGATATATTCTCCATATGATTTTGTATCTTGGATGTTGAGGACAAGTTGCAGGTATCAAGCATTGGATCGTGAGCTCAACTATGGTCTTCTTCAAATGTTTGGATGAGGTAGTCTTCTAGCCTTCCTTTTGTTAACATTTCCATTTATCTAGAATACTTGAGATTAGATTTAATTTTTGGGTGTTGTTTCATTTGTTATGGTTTACCCCAAGACATAGAGATATTTTCCTGATAATAGAATTGGCGACTCCATTGGGGATATCTCCCTTTTGGGATTATTTAGTGATTTTTCTCCATTTCTTTATGTTTTCCTAATTTTATGTGTCACTTGTTGCTTGACAACATTTTTTTTCTTTGTATCTGAGTTTCTTTGCCTAAGCCTTTCCCAGTCAGTGTCTTTCTTGGCATACATGGGTTTTCCCTTGACATTCACGTACAAACAATTATGTTCCCTCGATAGTCACGTACACTATTTTCTAAGTCTTTTTGGCTAGGTTTAGTGTTTGTTGGGTGAGTTTTTTTGGTTGTTGAGACTTCTGGGGTCCCTATCTTGTCTGTTGAGTGTCTACAGAGTGATAGGAAGTTGCGTCATTGTTGAATTTTTTGGGCAAACTCATTTCTTGTCATTTTTCTCATTTGTTGTCCTTGCATTCTGGTCTGGGTAGTTTCTTCTTGGTTTCAAGCTTGGATTGTCTTCTTGTGCTTCCATTAGGGTCTTCCAGAGAGGTTATTTATTCAATCCTTTCATTTTCATTTCATTATATTGAAAATACAAAAAAGAATATGTTTCATTTTTGCATTTTATTTAGAGAATTTGCACTTTTGTCTACATTACATTAATTCTAACATGTTAGGAAAGATTGCACTTCATTAAAATTGAAGAGATTGCATCCTATGCACAACATTTAGAATCATACCATTTCTTTGAAATAAAAGACTAGTACTTAGCAATGTTTTTACATTTATTTATTTTTATATGTTGAGTCATAACACCATTAGTTTCATGATCGCACCTCTTGAGTAACAAGAAGCCACTAAAATTAATTCTGAAAAATTAAAATTGATTAGAAATGATTTTATTTTTCAGAGTACACAAACAAGCTTACAATCTAGGGCCTTGTAATAGGATTTTCTAAGTAAACTTCTCTAAGGCTATAAAACTCAATGTATGCGTTTAATGAGGGAGTGGTGAAACCCATTGTATAATTGGTTTCCTCAGGAGGCTTCACTAACACTAGAGTTAAGCATGAGGTCTCATGAATTTGGTTGCAAATAAAACCCTTTAATACCTTCCTAGTATCAAATATATTTTTAGGGTTCTATTCCTATATGGGGGTTTCTCTAGTGCCTTTACCTCTATGAGAGGCGGTGCTTTTGAGACTTAGGGATTTGATAGCTTCCCATATAGTGGACTAGACCTATGAATTCTCTCCCATGAATTGGTTATACCATGGTGACCATTGTTTCTTGACCTAGGTATCTACACAGGTTGCTTGTATGGGTTATTCTGCAGGTACCCTCTATTAGATAGGGATCCAACAACACACATAATTTATGGAGGATTTTTTCTTCGAAGGGATATGATTGATTTTGTTGTGAATCCCATGAGGGTCCTTATAACTAATTCAGTTATCTCCACTCTATTGTTCGGGAGTCTCATCCCCTCCTGGGAGAGGCATACCTTCTTTAGCTTGGGAGGTCCCTTCAACCATCATATCTCATTTATGTGCATTAACCTTTGGTTTTATTTAGGAATGTGATCTTTGTTTATTAGGTGGACTTAGGATTTTTTTTACGTTGTGATTTCTAAGTCATCGTGGAGAAATACCATCCTCCATGTTGGTCTCGTCATTGTCTGATTCAAGTACCATATTTTGATTTGTTACAGAAGCCGCCTCCTAAAAGGTGTAGAGTTAATAAATGTGGTACATACATCTATGTCGCTTAAGTGTATGAGCATCCTCCCATGAGTAATGATTCAGATATGAATGTGTCAAGAATCCCTTTGAATCAAGCCTCTGTTATGGTTAGTGAAGTCCCCTCAACTCTCTCATCATCAGTTTTTGGATTTTGAATACTCCCTCACTTAATGCTACCCAACCCATGGTCTCTGCTCAGTCCATGGGGATAAATCCTTTTGTATTTCTGAGAGGTATGCCTAATCATAGTACTTAGTTGATTCCTTAGGAATATAATCCTTTCTCTTTTCATAAGCTAGATATTACATCTCACTTGTCATCCTTTGTTTTGATGTCTAATGTAAATCCTAGTTTGGGTTATAGGGGCACGATGCCTCCTTATACTTTTTTCTCATTTGGTGGAGGTCATATCCCTAAACCAACTCCCACAGTAGGAGGTTGGAATCCTCATTCCTCCATACCCAATCCTAGTTATAATTCTCAAGGGTGGAGTGCACAAATGGGAATTCCTTCTACTTCTTATATCCAGTCTATCCATCCTTCTTCCACAATGATGGTTCCTACGAACACTTTTATTATGGAAAACCTTCCTCTAACATCTAGTGTTCCATCAGGGGGGGGAGTCAATTTTATAGTATGGGAAAACCCCGCATAGAGTTTATTCATATGGGGGAAATATATACCCTCACTTGAGTAATCCATATCATGTCACTTTCTCCTCGCAAGTGGCCTCCTCAGTGATGATGCCCTTACAACCATTTATGAATCAGTTTGGAGGAGGGTACTACCCTACCATACAAGGACATGGTGTATACCAGAACCCTTCTTGGCCTGTGATCTCTCAAATCTAATATTTATTGGGAGCATGGTCCTAGATGCCACCACCACCGCTCCCTTTTCTGGCCACGATAAATTTTCCAAGCATGTCAATATTAATGGAAAACCTAGTGCATCATGATATGTCATGGCCCCCCATCCCTACCAAGATACCCTATGACATTCTAAAGTTTGAGGGTAAGAGTGGCGAGGATGCAGATAATCACGTGACTACCTTTCATAGATGGTGCTCGTCCAACTCCCTTAATGATGATTTTATTCGCTTGATATTTTTTCAACACACCCTTATGGGGTTGTCGTGAAATGGTACATAAAGTTACCTAGGGGAACTTATCGAACTTTAAATGAGTTGGTCTTGGTTTTTCTCAACCAATTCCAATTTTCATTTCTTTACGATGTCGACATAGAAATTTTGTCAACTTTACATCAAGATATATCCACTCACATCTCATATCGTATTCAAGAGTACCATAGAAGAAAGAAATTGATTAAAGCTTACATTTCTCCAAATTTTTTGTTGGAATGGTTCCTCAAATCCCTATTTCCTTACATTTAAAAGGATGTTTCTACATCTAGAGTGACATTTGAGGAAGAGGCCATCTTTAAAGACCAACAATTGGATCTTATATATTCTCTATGAAATTATTCCTTACGCACCATGCTTGAATCATGATCCTAGACAAAAGCTCAAGCCTCATGCCAATGGCATCATAGGCTCCACGAAATACAAGTATGCAGACCAGGTGACAAACCAACTGAAAGATTTGTCTCTTAACCAATCTGCAATAGAAAAAGCTACAACTTTGTCCTCATCTACCTAGTCGATGAATGTACATTATGTGCAGTCGATGAACGCAAAAGGTAACCAACAACCTAGAGGGAACAAGAAGAAAAATCGTAATAATAATTGCAAGGGTGGTAATAATAATAAAAATAATAAAAGCAAGGATGACAATATTAATGATAAATCCAATAATAATGTCGGTGAGGGAAAGAAATAAAATATTAAGGTCAAGTTTCCATTTAAAATTTGTAAAGAGGATTACCTCACCCACTTATGCCCCAAAATGGAGGAAGCCTCGAGGCTCATAGCACAACATCCTGTTGTGTTGGATAATTTGTTTCCACATAATAAAAATATGACCTTAGGAGTCTCCAACACCATAAATACATCGAGTGGAGGTCAAAATCCCTTGGTGCATGATGGAGGCCATCAATGCGTCAATATGGTTCGATCTGAGATTAGTGTAGCCACTAGGACTCGATATTATGGTTCTTCACAACTTGTTTTAGGTACAGAGCCTCCTCTGTTGGAAACACATTTGTAGATTGATAAGCATGAACCTTTACCTTGTGTTCTGAAAGGAGTCCTTAAGCACTCATCTCAAAATACTAATGCCATAGCCTCCTAAAATTACTTGATTGTCAAGGATTTGGGCCAAACGTCATGCGTGATGTCATCTTTTTTGGTACTGCAGACATGTCCAACACAGAGGAATTCCTTGTTATATTCATTGGGAGCTCTAGACCCGAGTGGCTCAAAATTTATCAAGTTTGATGTCGTGGATGTCAAGTCTCTCTTACCTTACCATGTGGCCTTTCAAATCCATGTGGAGGGTGTGAATAGTATCATCAAACATGTTAGCACCATGATTTCCATGGCTAAGGTTAGAGGTTTGTCAACAATTTTGCAAAGTCATGCTTGTTAGCACCCATATTGTTTTTATGCCTGGCATCATCTAACATCTCCAAGGGTAATTTTCAAAAGGAATGTTTTCATTTATTATTTCCATTTACATTTGTAATTGTACGTTGTAAAATTTTCTACGTGCTGAGCAAAGTGCTTTACCATGCAAAGGATTATGTCGCACATTGGATTTCATTGCGCAAACGATGTTATCGCGTAGTGGATTTCGTCGCGCAGTGGAATTTTTTCGATCATAGGATTATTTCACGCAGTGTATTTCGTCACGCAGTGGGATGTTTTCGCATAGGATTCTTTCCTGCAGAGGATTTTCCTGTGCACATGCTACAGGTCACGCTGCAAAAATTACTAGTTTAGTGGTCAAATTCAAGATAAATTTATGACCAACTAGATCAATCCCTGAGATTTTTTTGTATAGGACAAGACAAGTAATAAAAACCTCTCTCATATTTGCTAAATGTGTCACGGATTGGGAGATTCGAACGAATCTTTGAGCCCTATTTTTTAGCTTTCATGATTTCATGTTCGAGACATGTTTTTGTGACACGTATTGGAGCCATCTGGAGATTAATTTAAAGAAAATGAGAGAGGTTTTTATTTATAACGAGATTAAACACAAATCCCTCTCTTAGTTTCTAAAAATAGTTTTTTATTAGTGAGATACGATGTCATCTTTAACGCCTATTTTCCTAGTTTGTTGCGCATTCTACTGCATTTTTTGTTGTAGGTTACTATTGCATAGCAGACATGTTGTACAAGGTTGACAGAGTGTCCACCAATGAAAATGATGACTTATCACAACCATAGGGTCAAATTTTGATCATGATCACTGATTGTAAAGAATATCTCGGTTATGATTATGATTTGGCAAAGTCGGATTTCCTTTTTTTAGTAAATTCGTTGAAGTTATTGTTCTCTTTCAAAGAAACCGAATCCATGATTCTAGGAGAGAACAATTCGACCCTGGAAGCCAAGGGTGACATTAGTTTTCTATATATGGGGATCATTTTTATGTAAAACAGGTTGGTTGAGAAAATTGTTATTAGTGAGGAAGACCAACAACCTTCTCATGCATTTAATGATCGTGTTGTTGATTACATGGAAGGTTATTTCAGTTCAGATTTATAGTCTATGCTCAACTACCATCTTGGAAATAAAGATGATGGTCAATCAACGTCAATGGTAGGTATGGATTTCTTTCCACCAAGGGTTTCATTTCAGCCAACACTACCTTTTGATTTAGAATATTTTTATTTCCAGCACTCTCAACAGATTTTTCATCCTCTTGGTGACAATCAACAGGTTAATTCAAATAAAAACGAGAATGCAGTGGAAGGGACAAAACATGGTTGTTGTTTTGTGCATGTTTTAGAGGATCCATTTGAATTTTTGGTGGAGGAAACAAACAGTCCCAATGTTTTAAATTTTTTGAGATTTGAATTTATAGATAAATTTTTGAATGGCTTATCAGTAAACAGGCTTTGGAGCAAGCATGTGCAAAGAAAGCAAAAAGTGGAAAAAGTTCTTGCATGGTTACATTGGCATTTTGATTTCACTTGATTGGCATCCTTTCCAAAAGTTAGGGTAGGTAGGAGTGTGAATAAGCTCAGTACTACTAGAATATTTTTTAGCAATCCACAGTTTTCATTTTCAGCTTAGTTTCAAATTTCAGTTTGGAGCATATAGAGTTTTGGGTTTTCAGTGGATGAAGGTTGCAAGTTACAGTTGGAAAGTTGATTTTTGGAGAATCCCAATGGATTGGCACCTAGTCTATTGTTATTTTCTACCTCACAGGGAGGATAGCAGCCTCATTGGAGCCAACTGTTAGCACCATGATTTTCATGGCTAAGGTTAGAGGTTTGTCAACAATTTTGCAAAGTCATGATTGTTAGCACCCATATTGTTTTTATGCCTAGCATCATCTAACATATCCAAGGGTCAGTTTCAAAAGGAAGGTTTTCATTTATTATTTCTATTTCCATTTGAAATTGCACGCTACACAATTTTCTATGCACTGCAAAAAGCGCTTTATCACACTAAGGATTCTGTTGCGCACTGCATTTCATCGTGCATAGGATGTTATCACGCATTGGATTTCATCGCACAGTGGGATGTTATCGTGCAAAGTATTTCATCACGCAATGGGATGTTGTCACACATAAGATGCTTTGACACAATGGTTTTCATCGTGTAGTGGGATTCTATCGCACATAGGATGTTTTCACATAGTGTATTTCATCACGCAGTGAGATGCTGTCATGCATAGGATGCTTTCACGCAGAGGATTTTCCTACACACATGCTACAGGTTGCGCTGCGCAAATTATTGGTGTAGTGGTCAAATTCAAGATCAATTTATGACCAACTGGAGAGGAATTTTGAAACTCCTCGAGAGTTTTTTGTCTAATACAAGCCAAATAATAAAAACCTCTCTCATATTTTCAAAATGTGTCACAGATTGGGATATTCAAATGAATATTTGAGCCCTATTTTTCAGCTTTCATGATTTCTTGTTTGAGACATGTTTTGGCGACATGTATTCAGGCCATATGGAGATGAATTCCAAGGAACCGAGAGCAGTTTTTCTTTATAACAATATTAACTACAAAAACATCTCTTAGTTTCTAAAAATAGTTTTTTATCTATGATATATGATGTCATATTTAACGCCTATTTTCCCAGTTTACTACGCATTCCACTGTGTTTTTTGTTGTAGGTTACTATTGCGTAGCGAACTTGTTGTGCAGGGATGATAGAGTGTCCAACAGTGAAAATGATGACTTATAAAAACCATAGGGTCGAATTTTTATCAATGATTGTAAACAATATCTCAGTTACGATTATGATTTGGCAAAGTCGGATTTCCTATTTTTAGTAAATCCCTTGAAGTTATTGTTCTCTTTCAAAGAAACTGAATCCATGATTCTAGGAGAGAACAGTTCAACCCTGGAAGCCAAGGGTGGCATTAGTTTTCTATATATGGGGATCATTTTTATGTAAAACAGGTTGGTTGGCAATTTTGAGAAAACGATTGTTATTGTATGTAATCTAATTTTTTGATCGAAATTTAATGCAAAGGTCTTGTGATTTGATGAAAAGATTCTAGTTGTGATAGTCGGATGTATTGTGTCTCTTTCTTTGTGTATGTGTTTCCTGTTACCTTTTATTTCATATCTCATACTATCTATTTCAGAACAAATTTTCAAACCTGTGGATTTGTTGTACAGTGCCCCTTGTTCGCACCACTTAGACAAAACATTTTCCTCTCAAGCTAACTCAGAATTCATCCACAACGATGCTCTTGAGTTACTTTCTATGTTTTTCTCCCACCACACATTAGGATTTACACTCAAGGTTGTTGCTTGCCTAGCCTTCTCCTCTCGAATCCAGTCATTGATTCATTTGTTTCGTCTCTTCCTCGAATCAACCCCATAGCTTGATTTTTACTCTTTTGCGCCAATATAACTAGAAACATTTTATCATCAGTGTTAAATCTAGCTATTGTTTGCAAATTCATATACTGTGTGGAGACTGGGTCATTTCTGAGAGAGCCCTCTCTAGATATGAAGGGCTATTTTCGGGTCTCAAAGTTGGTTGAAAAAGTTACCTTCGTCATTTTTTTATCATCCAAATAGATTTACAGAGTGCTAACAAAATGTATTGTCATTTATGAAGGTGATTTGACATCTATGATGTCTCTATCTTGTTGTAAATCCATTGGATCTCTGCCACTGTCTCAATATATGACCATGTTAACTACATTCGATGAACGTTCTTTTAGACCCTATGGTATCCTTCCCACTTTCCACATCATGTTAGGTGGTAAGACTGTGGAGGTCGAGGTGGTTGATGCACCCCTCAACTACAATATTTTACTGGGACATAATTGGACTTACGCTATGAAAACTAATATGTCATCGATATTCCACGGTTTATGCTTTCCTCATGAAGGGAAGATTGTAATGATCGACCAATTGTATTTTTTGCACCCTAGTTCATCTACATCAATGGGACCTTTGGTCCTCATTATCTATAATTCTCAGCAGGAAAATGAGAACGTTGTTGTCGGAATGTATTCCTCCTTGATGGGAATTTTAAATTAATAATCAACAATGTCATACATTAATACCATCTATGATGCGTCTTCATCATCATTAAGGTTCGTTCAATTATGTACTTCATATCTTAATGAATCATGGACCCTACCTTCTCTGGTCAGATCGTACAAAGGTCATTCACATATCAGGATGGTGATGTCGTTGTCTGCAGTAGAGATTCTGTATCAGGCTAGATAAGAATCTATTGTAGACCCAGAGCCTTACTCCTTACAGATGGAAGAGGTGGATCCCACCTTAGAGCCCATATGGGTTGCACACTCATCTATTTCACATAATTTCCTCGACGATACTTTACCATCAAATGAAGCCATCTTAGAGGCCATGTTAGGTCTTGATAGGCCTTGGGATGACCTTCATCATAGATCTTATTTTCTCCCAAACCTTGAGAGGATTGAACAAGATGAGTTTAGGTCCTCCATGACTAATATGGTTGGTCACGTCGTGGTTTTGTTAGAAACACATGGTATATATGCTGAAGGAAACATGGTGAACAATTCCCCTACCATCACGATTGACATCTCTCAAACCCATTGTAAAATCGAAAACATATATATATCGGTTGTTGGGCCCGAGATATGATCACTTTTATGACGATTATTATACACTTTTGTCCCATGTACATATGTGTTTTTCATATTTTAAAGGATTTCTTTGAAGAAATGCATGATAAAACGGTATGATCGACACTAGGTACATGTAATTCATGTTTAATGACTATATTGAGGATAATTCATCATGTTTTATGATTACCAAGATCTAATTCATGTTTTTTTGGTGTTACAGGGAAAAAACACACCATGTTTCTTCTTCCGACACTTGATCTGGCACTCCTTCCAGTTTCTGTTCTAACACTTGATCCGACACTCTGTCCAACACTGCGTATTGCACAAAAATGGAGGGTGACTTGGTGGTTATGGTATTGGCGACTAGTGATGGGAGAAGCATGACGGTGGATTTTGTTCATGCTTTCCCCCTCTAGCTACTAAGATTCTGACAACTCAGTTTTAGTTGTTCAAGAGGGCGATTATTGGCTCTCTTTGTTTCATCAGTTAGGGTATCATTTATTGCAATTTTATGAATTTAGAAGTGGTTCAAACCTCGTGTGGTTGACCACTTGGTCTGTAAGATTATAAATACCACTAGGATGGTCAGATGATTGTTAACCAAGTAGAAGAACCAGTGTATTGGAGACAAACTCATTTTTACTCTATTTCACTATTTTACATTGCCAGATTACATAAGAAATGTGTTTTTGATTTTTTATGGTGAATTCATCTTGCTAAGCTTGTGGTGTGCTTTTATGAAGTGACCATGACTTGTTGAGGGGGTCACCAATAGTCTGGTAACTGTCTTCGTGTTTGTTTATGCATTTCATAATTTAATTTTTCTCTTTATTTTTTGTACATGCATTTTTTGTGTTAATTAGTTTGATGTTATAATTTAATTGCTTTTGATTCTCTTTTGCAATATAGAATGAAGGATTGTGTTAGCATGCATTGATCTTGTAGATTAGGAATGGACTTGCATGTCCCTAGACTAATCCCATGCGCAATTAGATGTTAGATTATGCTTTGATTTATGATTTTATAGTCAAGTTTAAAATAGAGTTTTAATTAGAATAGAACATAGTTTTTATTTGGGTCCTCTTCGAAAAGGATTTGATGGATGGATAGAATTAATTCCAATTTTTAATTATAGCTTTCTTATCTCATTTTTTATATAGATCTTGTTTAATTAGTTGTTGGTTAATGTAGTTTTTAGTTTACTTTTCAATATCATAGTTTAATTTATGTTCATAAGCATTTTCTTGTTGTAGTTTGAATTGTTAGAATAGTTATAGCATAGTTTCATTTATGTAATTTCTTTCCTAGAGTTAAATTGCAATTATAATTCTTAGTTAATGGTTGAATTTAATTATGAAGTTTGCTTACATAATATAGAAGTATGATGATGATCTCGTTATGTTGTTGATGGTTAATATATGAATATGCAGGGTATCTAACATTGTTTTGTCATGGAAAAGTTCTCATTGGATTGTTTAATCCATACCTTTCACTTTGCCATAGAGATTAGTGTTGAGCTTATACCACTTGAATTGTCCTTTGTTGTCAAGTGCCATCGAGATATCATCCGACACCTAAGACATTCCCATGACCACCGACATTATATTTGAGTTTTTCATAGATTAAAGATAGTTTTATTTCTTTCATAGGTTAAAACGATAGTTTTCTTGCTTTCATAGATCAGAAGAGATAGCTTTCTTGCTTTCATAGCTTAGAAAATAGTTTTATTGTTGTTGTAGGATAGATAGACTTTTATTTGATAGATTAGATAGTAGTTTTCTTATCATAGATTAAGAATTAGTTGGTAGCTCTTCTTTATTTCAATTAAATAGATTTCCTTTCATGAATTAGAAACAATTTTGAATTAAGAATTTAGTCCACTTGCCTCTTAGGCTAGATAATTGTTCAATGAGAAGTTTTAATTTGATTGTTTGCAGTAGTTAGTTGTTTTTGCTTGCTTGTCTATTTTATTTAGTAGGTTAGTTAGTTGTCTTTTCTTATTTGTCTATTTCTTAAATAGGTTAGATAGTTGTCTTTGCTTACTTCTTTACTTTCTTTAGTAGGTTAGTTAGGTTTCTTTGCTTTCTTGTTTATTTACTTGCTTTCATAGGGTAGTTACTCATTGAATATAGGTTGGTAAGTTAAAATAGTTTGCTTTTGTCATTTTCTTATTATGCTTAAATAGTTTCTTTTGCTTATTGTTATGAACTAGTTTTTTTCAAGTAGGGTTTTTACTTTCTTTCTTAAAGAACTATCCATCAACCTCTGGCCCAAAAGTACTTAGGTTACCTAGTTTCAAGTTGCTTAGTAGGATTTTCTCATTAGATAGTTTTTCTCAAGTATATTAGCCTTAGATAGCTACCTACATTAGTTATAATATACTCCTACCATCCCTTTTACCTTTGGAATATATTTTTCTACAACTCTAAGTTTACTTACCCCTTGGGTTGACAATTTAATTGAGGGTTTTTACTGTGTTTTTAGTGCATATACAACACCCATCATTTTTGGCATCATCGTCAGGGAGTTTTCTCAAGGTAAGAAGTAGTTAGGAAATAGATCATCCTTAGACCTTAGCATTAGCTTGGTGGAAGGGGAGCTTTAAGACGAGAGGTAAGAACCTGCGCATCGGCTATAGTAGGTTCCCCCAAACCCAACGACATTTTTTCCTTTTTGTTTTTGTTTTCTTTCATGAATAGACCTAGAAACCAAATGGTATATTTTTCTTTTGTTTTTTCTTTCTTTCATGAATAGGCCTAGAGACCCACAAGGTCAATACATTAAATCAAAATCAAACCTTTCAACCAAGGTTCCTTCCGATCTCTTTAGGGGAAGAAACATTCCACTTATAAAATCAGTAGATCGATACTGAAAAACAGAAGCTAGCTCAACTGAAAGAGCTAAAATAGTCTCCGAAGAGACTAACACAGGGAGCACTATAGAACAAGAAATTGAAGCATCAATCATATTAGGAAAGGAGGCAATACCACTTGAGCCTTCCGTAGAACCAAACAATACAACCTTTTCTTTTACACCACCACTAGGGGACCCTAATTTTAAGGACATCATAGACCCTGAACAGGTGAATATTTTGTTTGGTAGTTCATCCAATGTAATGATATCTCAAATTGACACAAACTTTGGCACCAATAGTCTCAACCATCTCGAGTAGAGTCCCAGACATCCAATCCATAGGAAGACCTTTCCATCAAAGGGGAAGCTTGTTTTCTTAAAAGATAAAACCACCTAGGTACTCTCTTTTTGGAAACCAAGCCAATATGGATGATCAGTTGGACCATAACAATGTAATACATGGGGAGGAAGAAGAAACTGGAAACCAAACCGAAACTACATTCGGATTTCCAATTTTGGACACCACTCCAAATGTCAACATGAAGAATATTCCTCTCTCAGCACTACCTACCTTTTACGATAAAAACAGTGAAGATCTAGAAACCTTCCTATTTGAATTTGACATCTTGTGTAGGAGCTACAACTACATACCAGATGCCCAGAAACTAAAACTTTTTTCTGCCACCCTCAAAGACTCTGCACTAAGATGGTTCATGGGGTTGGGAGAATCTAGTATCAGGTCTTGGGAAGCCATGAAAGACATATTTCTTAATAAGTACCAAGACTAGTGCAAGACCAGAGACTCTCGTAATGACATCTCTAAAATCCAACAATTAGAAGATGAGACCCTCGAATATTATATGGAAAGATTTTGTTACATCTCCCATAATTCAAAATACCATGACCTCCTAGAGGATGCAATTAGGGCTCTTTTCCTTAAGGGAATTTTAGAAGAATATCTAGAGATGCTTAACCTAATGGCATCAGGTGACATCTCTCATAAACGTTTTGCTGAAATATGTGAAATGTGTAAAAAGTGCTCAAGGAGTAGAGCCAAAATAGGAAAGAATGTTTGGGACCCTTACAATAGAAACTTAAAACCAATTAGTTCAGGTGGTATCACAAGAGCAGAGATAGCAAACCTTTTAGTGAAATTTAATACAAATATCTTAAGTACAATAGGTTCCCAGTTGGACACCCTAAAATAAAAAAGAAACAGGAGGAGGAAAATGCAACAATGAGCATATATTGCCCAAGATGTAGGAGGAAGCATTCCTCAAGGGAATGCCCATTAGATAACATTTCAGTTTGTGGCTTCTGTACAGAAGACCATGTGACTGAAAAATGTCCATCATTTCCCGGTTTATTAGTCATCTATAGGAGTGGAGATTCTGGGGAGTCTTCTTATGCACCTAGGAGGCCATGGTAGCCTAGGAATCAACCCACATACCTGTATCTACAGTCTCAAGTTCCACCCTATTATCAACAACAACACAGTGGAACTCACCAGGTTGGAAAAATTGGTCTACTCAGTACCAACATCCTTGGATTCAAGGATGGAGGGGAGGACACAAGCAATGAATCCCTCAAGATCCACCTATCCCTATGTCCAACCATCCTTATCCTCAGTTCCCACTGAACACTCTGTATCTTTTGCCAGGTTTTTCTCCACGACCTTTACCTACTATTCCACAACAAAAACCACTACAATATCAAAATGAAAGCTCCCCGAGACTAACACTATTACTAGCACATCCAGTGTTGAATCTCAATAATAAGCCCCCTCAACCTCTTCACAATGTTGAGATGCAGGCCTTCCCGACATATGTTATTACTCCTATTCCATTACAAGAAATTCAACTAAGATCAGAAAAAGTTCTAGATAGGCAAAGACCTTCAGTGGTCATCTAGGAAGAAGAAGAAGAAGAAACCACCAAACAACCCACATATGACACTAGGTGGGAAGATGTTATTATCCCAAAGAATCAAGAACCCAAGCTTCCCCAAAATGAACCTTCACAAATTATGAAGGTCCTTCCTTATCCAGACCGATTGGTAATCGAGAAACCTGCCAACCGACCATAATTTGACATTTTGAATGAATTGAAAAATATTTGTGTCAAGATTCCTCTGCTTCAAGCCATTAAATAAATTCCAATCTACAGTAAGGTAGTCAAAGAATTGTGTATCAAGAAGCCAGGTAGGAAGCAAAAGGACCCCCCTATAGTACACTTGATAGGAGGACTTTCTAAATACATATCAGAGCAGCCAAAACTAGCAAAATATGGGAATCCAGAAAAACCCGTAGTGACCATAACCATTAATGAGGTCTCCATTGGAAACACTCTCATATACCTAGGGGGAACCATCAATGTTACGACCTGTCAGGCTGCTAAATTGAAGATTTGAATGACCTGAAACACTAAATTGTCAAACCAGGGTTGGTAAACTTTGAGCTGCTACATTGTATGTGCGGGTAAGGCTCTAATCACTATCTGAATGTTATCCTTAGCAGAAAACACAAACTCACTCTGAGAACTTGAATCCTAATGATTATCCTAAAACTTAGCATTTCCTATTTAATTCATTGACAGAAAATAGTCCTATGCTTAAATGTTGGTGCTTCTATTTCCATGCAGAAGTGTGATTTCACAAGATTATTTCACCACTACTTTTAATCATCTATCATAACCATTTCGATTCAAGCCATGAAAAAAAGAGTCTTCCCTAAAATGCATTTAATCTGAACATTGCAAATGAATCTAGGTCTGTCTACAGGAAAACAGAGCAATAACCTACTTACCCTACTGGTACCGGAAGCTTCCTTTGATTTAACTATAATCTAACTATTCTAATTAAGCAGGGTAACTAACTATCTAACAGAGAAAAGTTCATTCAATCTCTAAGTGATGTTCGAATTGAAAACTAGAAGCCAAACAAACCACGTTCATACTCTAAACCCTACAAGAATCAAACACGCATTCAATACTCATCAACGCAAGAGATATCAGTATGCTGGAACGATTCGGTTGAAGAATAAATAAACACGATTTTGAACGAGTTAATTCTAAAACTATAAACTATCATGTAAGCAAACACTAACACACTGAAATAACTAAATATATGACAGAATAAAGCAACAGCTTGCACTTGTTTGGCAGGCCCAACCAAACGGCACAAACGCTGTAAGTAATAACCAGAACCAACTATATCATTCTATGTAATCACTGTGTAAATTTCACGCTTCATTAACTCGGGAAAGAAATACTCAAATCGTATATCAGTCAAGTAACATAACGCACAGTCGTTTTGTATTCAGAAACATGTGTTCACAACATAACATAATCCAACCCAACCCATTCTCAGGAGTGATCTCCTATTTATATAGAAATCCTCGTTCATAACAGTCTAAAGAAAAATACGTAAAGACAAACGGATCCCCCGATCCGAAAATAGCTTGGAATCAATGTTTAAAACGGTCTTCACATCTTCGTGACACGTAGTGTCACGAACTGTGAACGATGAAGGATCAACGACTCAGTTTTATCATGATGCCTTCAATCATCCTGTGAGCGATGACTCCATCTGTCGTGTGAATCTCTCTGTCTCCCATTCTGACCATAACGCACAGATCTTGAGCGGCTTCATTGGTATCTCCACAGGGTACGAGTCGGTACCTGGTACTGGCAATCCTGTTCCAAAAATAGAAGTGGTACCTAACCCAAGCGACATTAGTTCCAATATCAATTCAAAGCATCAAAATGCATAAAAATAGCTTAAAACGTAAAGATACCTTAAGTAGCCCCATTGAAT
>ML779096.1:747828-769304 GCA_009831015.1 Picea engelmannii | reverse complement strand
AACTTCTCATGGCCATAACTCTCTAACCGTGAGGAATTATGTGACGTTCCACATACCACCGGAAATGACATGAAAAGAACTATCCATCTAGGATATTTTCCCTGACAAATTCACTTTCCTTCATCTCATTATTCCACAATTAATCATGGGTTCTTTTACTCCACAAAGTGTATTCCCGTGAGCGCTTTCACCATAAGGGGACCACTTTGGAGTTCATCCATATTTACTTCTTATCAAACATGAAAAAAAATAATGAGTCATATTTACATCAAACACTATTGGGTATATTACCCAAACCTTTGTGCTACAGGTCTTTCTTTAAGGGTTGACATCAATGAAAACCAACCTTAATCAACATTGCGGATATGGAAAACTATCTAGCCACTAGGAAATTACCATCTTATTTGTCACCTCGTGAAAAGATGAAAATTATTACACAGAGTGCTAATTACTCTTGGGTTGGTCATGATATTTTTTGCACAGGTCCTGATTTGATTATTCGTAGATGTGTCCGAGAAGATGAGGTACCTAAAATACTACGAAGTTGTCATCATGGACCATGTGGTGGCCACTTTTCTGACAAACATACAACATATAAGGTCCGACATTGAGGTTACTATTGACCTAGCATTTTCAAAGATGCTGCCAAATATGTGAGAAGTTGTGATAGTTGCCAAAGGATAGGAAGACCTACGTCAGTTGAAAAAATGCCTTTGCATGCCCAAGTTATGATCGAACCCTTCGAAAAATGGGCCCTTGACTTTGTAGGACCAATTTCACCCATGTCCCGTAGGAAGAACTATATTTTGGTTTGTACGGACTATGTCACCAAATTGGTAGAGGCAAAAGCCCTATTCAGGACTATAGAGAATTCTATTGTCGAATTTATCTATGAATACATATTTACTCGCTTCGGTGTCCCTCGTGAAATTGTTACTGACCAAGGCACTCAATTCACTTCCAAGCTGATGAAAGAGCTGATAGAGAAATATGGGATTAAACACCACAAATATTATCCATACCACCCGCAAGACAATGGTTAGGTAGAATCCACAAACAAATTTTTGGAAGCCATATTGACCAAGATTGTTTAGTTACATCACTGAGATTGGGCTGATAAGCTCCCAGAGGCTTTGTGGGTATACCGGACCACCTGGAGAAATACCACTGGGCACACTCCTTATGAGCTAGTGTACGGGAAATAGGTACTTTTACCTATAGAATTACAAGTAAGGACCTTTCGTATTGCCACAGAATTAGGATTGAACCTAGATGAGGCTCAAAAGAAGCAAGCCCTACAATTGAATGAATTGGATGAAATCAGGCAAGATTCCATCCAATGGACGCGATTAGTCCAAAACCAGAGAAGCAAGTGGCACGATAATTTTATTAAGAATAATAACTTCCAACCTGGTGATTGGGCTCGGTTGTTTGATTCTTGATTCAAAACCTTCAAAGGCAAACTTACCACCCATTGGTTGAGCCCTTATGAGGTAGACACTCTATATGATAATGGAGCTGTAAAAATTAAAACAATTGACGATGGACAAGTCTCCTTTGTGGTAAATGGACACCGACTTAAATTTTATCATACGCTCATTTCCAGAGAGATTTTCTATAGGTCATTTCAACTAAAAAGGAATTGGCCTTAGTACATGGGGAAGTCCCCCCTTGTTCTTGAAATTTTTTCCGAATTTCATATTGTATATATGTAAATAGTTTTTGAATTTTTTTAATAAGGAAACTCTAGAGATTTTTGTAAGTATTTATTTCACGAGGAGTACACAGCTTCAATGCGCTTTCCTCAAAAAGTTGTTATACTTGAATTTTGTGCCCGCTAAAGCATCAAATAAATATTGACTTACTGTAATTAGCCACATTTTTGCAAACATTCTCATTTTTTAAGGCAATCTAAAGCAGTCACTCTTGAAACTCTTCACCACTATATAAGGAAGTGATACCATAACTATCAAGCCTAGAGGTCTCTCCAAGAAACCTGAGTAAGTGAGTCAAGTGTCTTTATCAAAGAGTAACAAGGAAGTCTAATTAGCGGTTAGTCATGGAAACATCACAATAACTACAATGAAAGAAAGTAAGTTGAGCCTAGAGATACCTTTCTGTTCTTTCTAAATGCTACCATCCACTACACACTAAATAGCTTGATTATATCATATCTTTAGATAGGCCACGTCCGCTTAAGTACCCCTTACATCGGGACAGTCACTAAGCAATATAATGGAAAGTCATCCTCTAACGTAAATACCATCCCAATTGAAAAAAAAAAGTTGTTTTCAGAGTTGTTCCCCCATCTTCTTGCATAAGCAATCTTATACTAAAATATTAAAAGTTGGAGGGCTAGTCTCTGATGGTTTAAGAAGCTAACACGTCAGGATACTGAACAGATCTACTGGCAGCGGGTACCATCTTGTGGTATGACTAGAAAAACCCGTCGAAGTATTGAACATGCTTGCTGGAAGCGGGGCATTGTACCTAGCGAGGATGGTAATCTAACAAAAATAAATAATAAATTTAAACTTATTCTAATGTACGACATTACTTGCAGACAAAGATGACATGAAGTATGTGTGGTTAAGATAAGGTTAATGAACTCCATCAACTTGCCATTGGGAAATAACTCTAAGACTATCTTGAAACTCTTTTGCCTACCTATTCTTATATATATATATAGGATCTCTTATCCTATAGGTGGGGCCATATTCTAACTGTCTTGTCAGAACAAGCTATGAAATGTTATCTTTACACTTGACATACTATAAATCTTCGGCTATTGGGGGATACTAACTAGTTTCCTATACTTTTGATCGTGAGGTGTCACAATACTTAGGTGTGGGGGAGGGGTTCATGAGCTGACAAATGATCATTTCCTAGAGAAGTAGACCTTTGCAAGAATTTTTGTATTATTTCTATGATATAGGTTATTACATTGATAGTCATGTTATTTTTGAAATGCTTAACTCTTGTGTGTTATAAATTACTGAACACATACTCAACAGACCACTCTTTATCGGTTTATCGTTTCATTACAAGCTGCATATTGTAGGTTTGAAAATACATTTTTATGCTTGTTATAACCTATTCATTGTAGGTTTTTGACATTATATGTCATATGCAAGAAGATTGAGTGAGCATGGATCATTCTTCCTCCGCTCATTAACTACTGTGATTGTCAAAAACCTTTCAAATTTGCAGGATATCCATTATAAGAGGTGAAAATGCACTTAACATGTCATATGAGATGTCGTTTGAGGATCCGAACGAAGTTTCATGTGAATTACACACCGGTAACTATCCTAGATTCCAGGTAACCAGAACTCAATTACATTCAATTGAATTAGTTGTAGGCATTGATTAAAGATGCTTTATATGTTTATGATCAAATGTCCAAGTCAAAATACTTGGACATTGATCTAACCATGCATCATTACATGTCTCAAAAACGAGCCATCGGATTTGAAATTCCCACACATGGCAGCTCACGTCCACATGTGTGCAACGCACTCCACCATAAGAGCATTCAAAATTGGGTTGGGCAACCATTATCTCCATTTTCCCTTGCCATTTACTTTTCCCTATGTTAAAGAATCACGTCGAACCTCTGCCAATTCGTCCCCTGTTCAAATCGCACTCAGACCATGCCCAGTTCATGCCATATCTTGGTCTATTCATGCCCTTTCTTGGTTAATTTCACCTCTATCACAATGCCCAGGAGATACGAACCTTCCTCCTATGCAGACTTGTTTTCCATTCCCAAATTTTCACAGTACAGAGAAGTGTTTTTGCATGCAGGTTGGGGGACATTTTTGTCTAGCTTGTAGGGCCACGATGACAACCTCTCCATGCAATTTGCAGTCGATTTCGATGGAAAGACAACACATTTAGGGTCTCTTACCTTTGAAGTTTCATAAGAGTCCATTGATGCAGCTACAAAGCTCCCAAGGATGGGAGATAGATGGTTCAAAAACCACCAATTGCCGCACTCAAGTTATAGTAGAGTGTTTAAGCCCAAATTCGAGAGCATTTCAGGAGAAAAAGGGTATGCTAAGGAGTGGATAAAAGAAGAATTGATCAATCCCCTCATCATCATCACAAGGTTAATTACATGTGAAGGTGGATACTCTACTTTCAAATCTTTTTATTTTAGATTGTTGGCTCATTTTTTGTTCAACAAACCCTTGAACTTTCCCTTTTATTTTCTCAAAATCTTGGAGAAGATGTCCTCTCAAGCAAGGAAGAATGTGACTAACCCCCACAATAGTCTCTTCCACCATGGCTTGATCAAACTCCTCGTTCTTTCCAAACTCGAGAAACATGGGAAAAATTGGGATGCCTTTATCTACCAATATGCAAACCCTCACTTGACAGTTAAGATCGGAAAAAATCCACTTAGCCTAAAAACTATCTCTCCATCCAAGCCTCTCTCTCCAAGAACTCCAAACACCCTTTCACAAACCCTCTCTTTGTTGGAACAATACCAAAAGCTTGTTGATATCCCTACTTCTTCATCGAGTAAAAAGATTGAGAGCAAAGACCAAAAGAAGACTATTGTTAACCCCCCAATGTCTTCACTCTCTCTTGATCCTACACCTAAAAATATCCAAGAAGTAATGCAACAAGAATTTCCCATCATTCCCACAAACAAGAGGGGAGCCAATCGATTTGGTAAAGGACCCTTTCAGAAGATTACCCAGAGCACAAGAACCAAGCTCTATGCAAAACCTCCACCTACTTCGAACCCTATCCAAGTGTCCTCCAACCTTGAGAGCCCTCACAAGAAACCTAGGGAAGTTTGTGCGGATGGATTAGAGCCAATATGGAAAGAAAAATGAGAACATACCTCACCTTACCGATCTCCCATCACTCCTAATTCACACATGCCCACTCTAGATCCTAAAACTGATATATTTTCCACATCCCTCAAAGGATCTAAGCCTTTCTCAGAGATCACCAATTCTGCCCCAACCATAGAGGAGCTACAAAATGAAAACCATCATCTTCTCCAATAGTTTGAGGAAATGAAGAAAAAAGATACACACCTTCATCATGACAATGCAGTCCTTCAAACAAAGGTTAACTCTCTTCAACGATTGGTCGATGAGATAACCAAATCTAACCACAGCCTCAGAGCACAACTCAAGCAACAGAAGAGGCACAAGGCTAAGTCTTCACAACAAGAAGGAGAAGCTTTTGTTAGACCGCATAAATACACCTTTTATTCCTTGATCATACACCGTTTATCTCCTCATTCTTATCTTATATTTCCATAAAACCATTAATCTCCACCACTTTCATAATACATATGGGTTTATATCTCCATTTTCCAAATTATTTATTTTTAAGTATTTTTAAGAGAATTTGTGATTAAATAGTAGAAAATTAACATGTTTTCATTATATCTCAAAGTTGGATGAGTTTTGTGATGACTACAGGCATATTTGAAGATTTTCACAAAGTCAAAAATCACCACCTAGCTTCAAATTCGAATTTCATCTTCAAGCTTTGATTTGGAGATAATCATTCAAGCTAACTTCAAGGAGAAGATCATGGATAGAATATCTTATCTAAGATATTTGTGGAGGATTTGAAAGGATAGGTTGAGAGAAAAGTGGATCTGTAATTATGAGTTTGTTATCTTTATTCATGTATAAATAAGTGGGTTCTCTCCTCATTTTGGAGGAGGCCTCTCTCTAGAAAAGAGAATAGAAGAATAGAGTGATTGAGCTTTGATTCATAGTCTTGTAGTTTTGAGATAGTGATTTTCATTATTTGTCATGTATTGGAATGTTTTAATGCAAGATTTTACTTTATCATAGTGGTTTGTTGTTTACCTTTTTGTCATGTGTTGTTGTAGATGTTTTTAAAATGATTTCATTAGATTTAATTTACACACTTTCATGTTTTCATAGATTAATTCTAGATTTCATGCTTTTGTAGTTAGATTAAGTTTTTTCTTTCATAGTTAGATTATGTCTCATTTGATTTCGTAGATTCAGTTTTAGTCTCAAGTTTATGTAGCATTAGGATAGTTTCCTTTCATAGATTAGTTGCATATTTTGTGCTTTCTTAGATTTAGATTCAACGACAATAGTTTAACATGTTTATTTTCAATCATTAGCATAGATTAGAAATCCTCTTACTCTGCATATACTTTGCGTACATCTCATAAGATTACGACTCTAGATTGATAATTTATGTCGCAATTACTATCATATAATTCGCTCGACATTTTGGCACTGTTGTCGGGGTGGTGTTAAAAGGGTTAGAGTTAGATTTTATTTTCAGTTCTGTGCATTTTCATTTTGCAAGTGTTTCCTTAGTTTTATTTCTTTTCATGCGAATTTCATTTTTATGCAAGTGTGCTTTTGCATTTTTCATTTTCGTAGTGTAAAGTTTGGATTGTGAATCAGTTTTTGTTTTCTTAGTTCACTTTTGATTTCGTACATGTTTATCTTTAGTTTTGTTTTGATTTTTCACTTGTTTAGTTTTGTTTTTCACTCGTTTCGTACTAGTTTGTTTCGTATTGATTTTGCACGTATCATGTACTCATTTTCATTTTGTTTTCTAGTATTTGGATTTGATTTTCATTAAGATGATTTTACAATGAGTGTAAATTTGGAATTACTCACTGAGATCCTTGCAAAAGCTGGGATCTCCTCTTCTCAAGAAGGGGAGATCTTGACCGCAATTAAAGATGTAACCAATCCTCCAGAAGCGAAGGACATATTAACATCTGAAGGGTTCTGTACAGTCGATAATGAACAAGCATGCAAGCAGGAAATCGAGGAGGATTAAGAAGGGATTTTGGGTGAGTTTGATCAAAACGAAGAAGTAGACCATGTTTATGAAAGTTGCATCGAACATTGGTTTCAAGTAAGTACAAGGATAGATCAATTTTGTTTTTTCTTTTATTTCATTCATTTATATTTTGAGCAGTTAAATTCGCATATTATTGTACATCCTAGATTTCATTTTTCAAAATTAAATGTAAATTTTTGTTTACTTTTGTTACGTAGATAGTTACATTGGAAGTTTCATTTCATTTAGATAATTTTTAGTTTCTAATTAGATTAAAGTAGGTAGGTTTTGATTATGAATAAGCATGTGCACTTAAAAATTAGAAAAAAACATGGTTGAATTTCTATTTTAGATCAATTAAATTTCTTTTTTTAGAAAAAAATCATTTTTTAGTTTGGTAGGAATTCAAAGATTTTATAAGAATTTGTGTGTACATAAAAACAAAATTAAAAATATATATATATAAAACATTCAAAAATAAAAAAACTATAAAACACACAAAAATAAAAATAAAAACAAAACACAAAAACACAAAAAAGGAAACACTAATTAGATGCACATATATTTTCCAATTCCAGTTGCATGTTCATTCTTCGACCTGCACCTCAAAATAAAACCTCACATCGAAAAATCAATTTAAAACCAACAAAAAAATTAAAATAATAAATAAAATAAAAATGGGGTTCGAGAGATTTGTTAAGTGACAGTCAGCGCCCTCTGTCTTGTTCTTTGATGATCTTGATTCTATTGCTACATACCAAAGCTAGGACATCGATTGTTCTTAAGGTACAAAGACCTGGTTTGGTTTTCGACTGCCAACAAAGCAAGGAAACTTGGTCTAACAAGAATGGAACTTGCAACATGCAACGAGCTATTAGAAATCTTTATGCAATATTTGAATCGTGATATCTGAATTCCATGACAATGGTTGCAATGGGGAATGAATTTTTCTAGGTAGATACCGATGAACCCCACACGATTCATAGGAGCCAAATACTGGCTATCCATCCAGAGATCAAGGAGTTGTTTGGACCTGATTCATGGGCTTTTCCACATAGAATTTTGTACCAAGAATTATGCATAAATGAAAATCCATTTGTGTTTACGAAATTTAAGAAACGGATAAGTGCCACTAATGATTCTAAAATAAAAACATTGAATCCCGACACATGTTTCAAATGTCTATAATCCTAAGAGTAAGATCGTAAGATGACGAAAATCCCATGTATTTTGATTTATGTAATAGAATTCACTTAAACAAAGCAAAAAGCATAGGGTATGCTTCTAAACATGACAAATCAAATCATATCAATATACACGTACCATTAGTAAATGGTAATTTCCATTTCAAAATTGGACCTCATAGAAAATCAATTTACATATGGTGCTCATAACCACAAGGTGCTCAGAATGGGAAATGTATTGCCAGCTTCTCTGCGGTATTTTTGTGCATTCTTGACGGTAGCCCATGTATATAGTTTCAAGCCAACGATTTTCATTTATTGCAAACTATTAGCCTCCGCCTTCTATCTAACGGCACCCCCAAAACTTGGAAACCATATTTTACCTGTAGTGTGTTTCTAACAGAACACACATATCAGAAATAGGGTAACGAATTTTCCAGCCCGCATGTTATCAATGCCTGGTTGATCAGGATTATCATTGCATATCTCCATAAATATGAGCCTTCTCTCTTTGTTGTTGCGGAATCCCATAAATCTCGCCTATGTGTGTGTATAGAGGAGGTGCCTTCTATGGACCACTTCATTGCTTAATTGACTTACCATATGGCCATTACAAACCCTGTTAGTGGACATGGTATGCTCACATGCCATGAAAATCACAGGATTCCAGTGTAAAGTCGCTTCAAGAATGAAACTGTGGCAAGGTTTTTCACATGTTGTTGTTGTTACTGTATATGTCTGGCTCTGTCAGCAAACTATCTTTGAAGCGCTCCAGTGGTGGAATGGAAGATCTCCATCAGATGGTCTGCTTTCGGGATTTATTGTACTATTATCAGGACTAGCATGTGTTCCAATTGTCGCACGACATTTCTCCCACATTCAGTTACTAAAGCATGTGCTACTTCTGGTGGTGACTTTTGGTGTTTTGCTTATATTTATGCAGCCTCCAATGCCAGAAACATGGTCATTTCAGTTGAAATTGATGCACATACCTTAGCATTCTATGGATGGTATTTCCATCTATGGTTTAGTGGCAAAGAAACCGTCCTCGCCATCATGGTTACTTATCACAACCATTATTGTTTCATTGGCTACATTTACCAAAACTATTATGGTGCAGTACATTGTAGAGCTTAGGTTACTATATGTTGTGGGTGTTGGGATCACGTTTGGTATCTACATCTGTGATGAGTTCTTTAGTCAAAATCCCATTCTACATGCCTTGCTTGTTGGAGCTATGACGTGTGCATCTGTCTTTGTGGTCTTTACACACTTTCCTTCGACATCAAGCCTGAGGTTTTTACCCTGGGTGTTTGCACTCCTCGTTGCACTTCTACCTGTTATGTATTTTTTGGAAGATCAGTTGAGGTTAATTAATGCAAAAAATGGAGAAGATGAGAGGTTTTTTTCTCTGTTAACCCTTGAAGGGGCTCAGATATCTTTGTTGGGATTGTATGCGGCAATTTTCACGCTGATAGCTTTGGAAATAAAGATGGAGGTGGCATCTTCTTTTATGCTTTTGGAGATAGACAACGATACTTTCCTTTGACTACAATTGTCTCTTTATATTTACTAGCATCTGCCATATACAGATGCAAAACAAGAATGATGGGTTGTAACATACCAACCTTTGCCTAGTTTTTATTTCCAGCACGTTCTTATTTGTTTTATGATTTTTGGTGTCAGGCCTCTATTCAATCGGATTTTGGTTATTTTGATTTGTGAGTTCAATTTTTTTGTAAATATTTTTCATTGTATGGTTAGTGTAAATAGGGTTTTGTAAATAAAGAAAAAAAAAAGCTTAAAAATATAATAAAAAAAATTCAAAAACAATTAAAAACATTTTTTTTTTTTTTAAATTGCGAATGAACTTGGAAACTTTTCAAAACCAAAATTTCATGCTGTTACAAAATATGTTTTGTGCTAACTTGTTTACGCAAGTCACTTAAAAACAGGGTTTGATGAAGAGGAGTGCTTAAGACGTTTTTCAGGTATAAAAATGCATTTCACTTTATTTACATTTTATTTAAATGTGTTTTTTTGCCATTTTTCTTTTGCATTTCTCTCACAATTATGTTGCAAGAAAATACTAACCTTTTACAGGTTCAAGGTGATCAAATTGCATGCAAAAGTGATTTCATAAATCACATAACATTTCCCGAAAAACATGCTTCATGAATACTTGAAAGAGTTAAGTTTTATGTTGTGCTTGTCATAACATTTGCTACCATTAAAAATAAATTTTCTCAAAAACCATTTGTGTCATGACATGAGCCCTTCTCTTTCCTCTTTCAAACTTTGTCAATCATTCATGATAAAGCCTATTTTGTCATTTGATATGTCGTGAGCCTATAAATTTTCTATCCATCGCTACTACCTTATGACTTCCCACATGATTACTTTTCTGAGTTGCCTATATTTCGCCTAATTGCACCTATATTTTGGCGCATATCGAGTCTTCTTTTAGCCATTTCTTAGACTCTTAAAAAGTGAAAAATCAACGAGCATAAACTAACTTGGGCTCGTAAAATCCACAAGTGAGTATTTTCCATTCCACCAAATTATATCCTGCAAAGATTTTTGTTTTGCACTCGCATTGACTGATGTGGGATTCCTTAAGGCCCACCTTTCAACAAGTCCCTTTCCATCAACTTCGACACCTCATCTGGAATAGGGACTAGAGAAAATTTCAATACCTTGAGGCTTGCATGCCTTAATGGCCATCTCTCTCACCACCAGCATGAGGATTCATTAATGCCTCTTGACTAGTGGACTCTATATATGATCGACTTCAACACCTTGATTCACATGGACTAGAGTGTACTGTAGGCACCTTGATACCCATTGAAATCAATGGTGGGTCTTCTCGCATTGGTTAATGGCATAAATTAATGGACGATAATCCAATGATTTATTTTTGTGTTCGACTTCAACAAAATTTATTCACACAATAAAGATTTGTACCACGGGTAAGAGATTTGGAGCTGTTGCAAATGATATGATTTTTGTTGGTTCATTATGCTAATAAAAAAAAGACATGGTCAGGGGTGTACAAAGCTTGAAGCTTGACAGATGGCTCATCTTTCACCTTGTTCGATATGCGTTCGTTGCAGTTATTGTTTTTCATTTCAGAATTTCAAAATTTTCAGATTGTCTTTTGTACTTGTTCCTTACTGGTTTTGCATCGGTTCAACACTCTTTCAACACATGTTCATTACCAGACAGTACTAGAGAATGCAGAATTATTTTCATCCATACCACAGTTCCACTTTCAGATTCCAGTTCTTAGTTCTATGATCAGCAGCAGCATCAGCTACATTCCTATTGCATAGTTTATCAACTTTTTGGGTAAGTGGAGGTATGTTCTTTTCTAATCTTTAATCATGCAATTCCTTAAGTGCTAAAAATAGATAAATTTGGAAATTTCTCTTACCTTAGTCTTCTCCTTTTCCTAAAACGTAACACATCTTCAGTTGGGGGCGGGGGGGGATATTCATGTCATAATTCCATTTACATATTCATCATCTCATTTTACCATCAACCAACATGTCTTTCCCAAACTAAACTATGTTGCATTTTATTCTAAAAGCATTGATATATATTGGCATGATTCAAATATGAAGAAAATGAATGCTTTCTAAATACATTGATGACTTATCATTTCCATTACATGCATGTTTTCAAATATTATGAATTGCGGCAAGAAAATAACTAAAAATGAATAAATGTTGTTAACACAAGAACCAACATTTGTCATATTGATGGTTGTCACACAAGAACCAACCATAAGAAAATTAGTTTCCACTCATGTATCATTCAGCATGAAATGATTTATTGTTATACATCATCATCATCATGTAAGCTACAACTAAGATGCCATAACTTTTAAAGAAAAATTCATGCACAGTTTCATAGGGACATGCAACAAGTTCAGTTGGGGGGAATGTTGGACCGCATAAATACACCTTTTATTCCTTGATCATACACCATTTATCACCTCATTCTTATCTTATATTTCCATAAAACCATTAATCTCCACCACTTTCATAATACATATGGGTTTATATCTCCATTTTCCAAATTATTTATTTTTAAGTATTTTTAAGAGAAATTGTGATTAAATACTAGAAAATTAACATGTTTTCATTGTATCTCAAATTTGGATGAGTTTTGTGATGACTATAGGCATATTTGAAGATTTTCACAAAGTCAAAAATCACCACCTAGCTTCAAATTCGAATTTCATCTTCAAGCTTTGATTTGGAGATAATCATTCAAGCTAACTTCAAGGAGAAGATCATGGATAGAATATCTTATCTAAGATATTTGTGGAGGATTTGAAGGGATAGGTTGAGAGAAAAGTGGATCTGTAATTATGAGTTTGTTATCTTTATTCATGTATATATAAGTGGGTTATCTCCTCATTTTGGAGGAGGCCTCTCTCTAGAATAGAGAATAGAAGAATAGAGTGATTGAGATTTGATTCATAGTCTTGTAGTTTTGAGATAGTGATTTTCATTATTTGTCATGTATTGGATTGTTTTAATGCAAGATTTTACTTTCTCATAGTGGTTTGTCGTTTACCTTTTTGTCGTGTGTTGTTGTAGATGTTTTTATCATTAGATTTAATTTACACACTTTCATGTTTTCATAGATTAACTCTAGATTTCATGCTTTCGTAGTTAAATTAAGTTTTTACTTTCATAGTTAGATTATGTCTCATTTGATTTCGTAGATTCATTTTTAGTCTCAAGTTTATGTAGCATTAGGATAGTTTCCTTTCATATTTTGTGCTTTCTTAGATTTAAATTCAACGACAGTAGTTTAACATGTTTCTTTTCAATCATTAGCATAGATTATAAATCCTCTTACCCTGCATATACTTTGTGTACATCTCATAATATTACGACTCTGGATTGATAATTTATATCACAATTACTATCATATAATTCGCTCGACAGTTTCCAAAGCCGATCCTCCTCAGAAAGCCTAGTCATGAGGGGTAACTTCTTTTTGTTTGCAATGGGACCTACAAAAACGTAAGTGTGGGGGTAATGTTGGGCCTGAGATATGATCACTTTTATGATGGTTATTATACACTTTTTTCGCATGTACATATGTGTTTTTAATATTTTAAAGGATCTTTTTGAAGAATTTCATGATAAAACGGTATGATCAACACTAGGTACGTGTAATTATATTGAGGATAATTCATCATGTTTTATGATTACCAAGATCTAATTCATGTTTTTCTAGTGTTACAGGGAAAAAACACACCACGTTTCTGCTTCCATAACTTGATCTGGCACTCCTTCCAGTACTCGTTCTGGCACTTGATCTAACACTCTGTCCAACATGGCGTATTGCACAAAAACGGAGGTAGACTTCGCAATTATGGTATTGGCGGACAATGATGGGAGAATCAGGAACATGGGTTTTGTTCATGCTTTCCCCCTCCAGTTATTGAGCTTCCTACAACTCAGTTTTAGTTTTTCAAGAGGGCGATTATTGGGTCACTCTGTTTTATCATTTAGGGCATCATTTATTGTAATTTGTCGAATTTAGAAGTGGTTCGACCCTCCTTTGGTCGACCACTTGGTCTGTAAGATAATAAATACCACTAATATGGTCAAGTGATTGTTAAACAAGTAGAAGAACTAATGTATTGGAGACAAACTCATTTTTACTCTGTTTTTCTATTTTACATTGCCAGATTACATAAGAAATGCATTTTTGAGTTTTTATGGTGAATTCATATTATTGAGATCGTGGTGTGATTTTAGGAAGTGACCCTGACTTGTTGGGGGGGGCGCTAGTAGTTTGGTAACTGTCTTCATGTTTGTTTATGTATTTCATAATTTAATTGTTCTCTTTATTTTTTGTACATGCATTTTTTGTGTTAATTAGTTTGTTGTTATAATTTAATTTCTTTTGATTCTCTTTTGTAGGATAGAATGAAGGATTTTGTTAGCATGCATTGATCTTATAGATTAGGAATGGAATTGTTGTTACAAGGGAAAAACTCTCTATGGCCAAGGGTAAACCACAACAGATAGGTATGACTGCAGAAATCAACTCAATTCCAACATATGTTACATAGACTAATGTGCAATATAAGAAAGAGGCCTACCTCTATCCAACGTTCGATGATGTTCCACCGTTGAGCATTTACACCCAAAGATTTATACCTACAAGAAGTTCTTAACAAACAAACAGAGCAAGTACATAGTGATGATACAAAAGGGGTTAGCACATCAGATAGCATAATTCATTAATAAACATTACAAACACGCCCATGGATAATAATCATATATTTCCAAGATACCAATAGGATGGGAAAGGAATATTTCTATTAATAATTGATCAGCAGAAGTGACAACATTACGGACTTATGTGTTGGCACGATTTGAAACCAAGAAACCAAGTTCCTTCCAATTGGGTCTCCACCACTTCAATCCTCCACAAAAGGCAAGCTCATAGGAAAGAGGCAATGAGGTCCTCTCAACAATAGGGAAAGAGCTTGGGGGTTGAACATTGTGTTCAGACTTCAGGGACAGAGGGATGCCGACTAAATATGAAGTAATTTCTCCAAAGTAACTTTTCACTCAAAGTTGAATGCTTTCTCCTCTTTTCCATAGCTCGAAATTGTGCTCTTATAGCCTTCAGAATGCAACTGAAGGGTCGAGTCGGAACGTTTCCAGTATATGGAAGGTCAAGGATCAAAGATCTTCTATCGTGACATGGAAACCCGGCCTCATTTTTGTTTTTTCTTGTACAAATCTGGATGTACACGGGCTGTAGTGGAGCAGCCAATGTATGTGCATCTTTTATAACCGATAGGGAGCATATATGTGGAAAATTGTATATTTTTAGCTCTTGATTCATCAAAACGAGATGATAATTCTGCATAGGGAAATGGAAAAAGGCCCTCTGTGCAAGATAGCAATGGTGAGGCAAATCTTGTTATAACACTTGCAAGTCCCTAGACTAACCGCATGCGCAATTAGATGTTAGATTATGCTTTGATTTATGATTTTATAGTCAAGTTTAAAACAGAGTTTTAATTAGAGTAGAATAGAGTTTTTATTTGGGTCCTCTTCGACAAGGATTTGATGGATGGATAGAATTAATTCCAGTTTTTAATTATAGCTTGCTTATCTCATTTTTTATATAGTTGTTGGTTAATGTAGTTGTTAGTTTACTTTTCAATATCATAGTTTAATTTTTGTTCTTAAGAATTTTCTTGTTTCAGTTTGAATTGTTAGAATAGATATAGCATAGTTTCATTTATGTAATTTCTTTCCTAGAGTTAAATTGCAATTATAATTCTCAGTTAATGCTTGAATTTAATTATGAAGTTTTCTTACATAGTATATAAGTACAATGATGATTGTGTTATGTTGTTGATGGTTAATATATGAATATGAAGGGTATCCAACATTGTTTTGTCATGGCTAAATTCTCATTGGATTGTTTAATCAATACCTTTCACTTTGCCATTGAGATTAGTGTTGAGCTTATACCACTTGAATTGTCCTTTGTTGTCAAGTGCCATCAAGATATCATCCGACATCGAAGACATTCACACAACCACCAGCATTATATTTGATTTTTTCATAGATTAAAGATAGTTTTCTTGCTTTCATAGGTTAAAAGGATAGTTTTCTTGCTTTCATAGATCAGAAGAGATAACTTTCTTGTTTTCATAGCTTAGAAAATAGTTTTATTGTTGATGTAGGATAGATAGACTTTGATTTGATAGATTAGATAGTAGTTTGCTTATCATAGATTAAGAATTAGTTGGTAGTTCTTCTTGCTTTCAATAAAATAGATTTCCTTTCATGAATTAGAAATAGTTTTGAATTAAGAATTTAGTCCACTTGCCTCTTAGGCTAGATAGTTGTTCAATGAGAAGTTTTAATTTGATTTCTTGTAGTAGTTAGTTGTTTTTTATTACTTGTCTATTTGGTTTAGTAGGTTAGTTAGTTGTATTTGCTTATTTATCTATTTCTTTGATAGGGTAGATAGTTGTGTTTTCTTACTTGTTTACTTGCTTTAGTAGGTTAGTTAGGTGTCTTTGCTTGCTTGTTTATTTAATTGCTTTCATAGGGTAGTTACTCATTGAATATAGGTTGGAAAGTTAAAATAGTTTTCTTTTGTCATTTGCTTATTATGCTTAAATAGTTTCTTTTCCTTATTGTTATGAACTATTTTTCTTCAAGTAGAGTTTTTACTTGCTTTCTTAAAGAACTATCCATCGACCCTTGGCCCAAAAGTACTTTGGTTAACTAGCTTCAAGTTACTTAGTAGGATTTTCTCATTAGATAGTTTTGCTTGAGTAGATTAGCCTTAGATAGCTACCTTCATTAGTTAGACTATACTCCTACCATCCCTTCTACCTTTGGCATATATTTTGCTACTACTCTAAGTTTACTTACATCGGGTTGAAAATTTAATTGAGGGTTTTTATTATGTTTTTAGTGCATATACAACACCCATCATCGGTGCAGATTGTTTGCTTGAAGAAACTCATATTTACATTGATCTCTCTAAGGAATTCCATGATGTATTCACTTGGTTGTACGAAGACATGTCAGGGATAGATCCCAGTATTATTGAACATGAAATTAAAACTTATCTGACGGCTAAGCTCATTTGACAAAGAATTAGGGTTCTAAATCCTAGGAAGGCCCTCGCTATTAAGGCAGAGGTGGAGAATTTGATTAATGATAGCTTCATATACCCAATTCCCTTGACTGAATGGGTGTCCAATCCCCTTCCTGTATATAAGAAGTAAGGATTTTAGGGACCTAAATAAATTTTTTCCTAAAGATAACTTCCCCTCTCCCTTTATTGATCAGATCATTGATGACTGTGTGGGAAGCAAAGTCTTTTCTTTTATAGATGGATTTTCAAGTTACAATCAAATTCAAATTAAACCTGAGGATCAACATAAGATGACATTCATTTGTCCTTGGGGTACATTTGAGTACCAGAAAATTCCTTTCAGCCTTAAAAAAGTTGGAGCAACGTTTCAACGTACCATGACCTTCGCATTCAATGAGCTTAATCATATGGTCGAAACCTATCTAGATGATCTCACTGCTCACTCTCACAAGATGGTCGATCATCGGAATCACCTTCGACTAGTGTTTGAAATATGCCTCTACTATCGCATTTGATTGAACCCTCACAAATGAATATTTTTCATTAGGATTGGTTTCCTTTTGGGATTCATATTTTATGAGCATGGGATCATGGTGGACCCCATGAAGGTTGAGTAAATACTTCAATTTCCTCCCCCGTACAATATTTTCAATAGCTTTAGGGATTAGAGGGGAAGGCTAACTTCCTATGTTGTTTTGTAGCTAACTATGCCAATATAACTAAGGGTTTCATGTGTCTATTGAAAAAGGATACTTTGTTCATATGGTATGAGTGATCCTAGGAGTCCTTTGATGCTCTTAAGAAATCCCTGGTATTGACACCTCTGTTGAAGCCCCCAAACTATAGTAGAGATTTCCTTCTTCATGTTGTTTCATCCAAAGGGATGGTTGGTGTTGTTCCATATTTTGTACTTAAGGCTTAGAAGTACAGTGTCTAGGCATCTAAAAGTGAGTAAGGGGTAGAAAAGGAAGAAATGTCAACCTTCGGCAAGGGAAGCTAGGGTTGATTTCTAGGTTGTTGTCTAGCTTCCAACCGTTCCTGGATGTTCATGTCCCTTTCAATCGCTTCCCATGAACATTCAAGTTCTACCCGGGTAGTGGTTGTTTTAAGAATAGTATCAAAAAGATTCAAGGCAATATGTGTTTGATCAAATAGTCCAGGTTCAATATTAGGCTGTCTTGTCACAGGGACAATCATAGAGGAACAAAATGATAATACAATCTCAATAATTTTTTAGATGTTGTCTCGATTTCGGTCGTATATAGGAGAGTTTATAGCTCTGGTAGTGAAAACAGGGTGTAAACCAAAGGCCCTTTCCCGTAACTGAGTTATGTTTTAATAAATGTGTTTGAGGTGTAAGAAAACATTAAGTTGTCTATCATGTAAGGCTCCTATCAAGGGATAATCTCACTTATAAACAGAAGAAGAAAAAGATAAAGAAATAACCTGATGAAGCATAAAATATATATAAAAATCTAAAATGTTAATTGGTCTTATACCTGTTGATAGCCGGTACAGAGGAAAAATGGTAAACAATATAGAAAACTAAAATTTATTCACTATAATAGAGGTTGTACTAAATTGTAGTGAAGCATTCATCAAATACATATATGAAATGAAATGAAATATGAAATATAAGGAAACAAACTCATAACATAGTCGTGACGGAATTGAGAATCTTCAGATTTGCTTTATATTAACTCTGGAGGGAGAAAAATATCTATTACAATCGACCCAAAAAGGTCCATCCCTTGTTCCTTCCTTCTATTGTATATTTATACAGATTTACATATGATGGAATCTCAATCATTCCAGGATTTTCAGTTACAACAAGAAGGAGATCAATCATTTCATTTCTTTATCTCTGTCTTTATTTAATATCATAAGCCTTCCCCTTCTCATGCTCGGTATAAGTGAGACATTTCTCCACAAGCCGAGATATCAACCTGGAAGGTTCCGCTTGACAATTGGCCTCAAATTTATAACAATCTCTGACTAATTGTGGTAACCTTTCTTCCATATGTCGATCTAGGGTGTCGATGGTGCGCAATCGCACACTTGGTTTAATAATCCATTTATCTATTTGAACTATGTATGCCTGAGTTACTTGTGAGAATTCAGTCGAATCTCTTTCTTCTTTCTCATTTATATCAAGCGATAATTTCACTATATTCATTTGGTTCAGTGTCTCAACATTTCTCTCACTATCAATGCCTAACAGATTTCCATCTATAGAACCGAAGGTCTCTTCACAGGATTTCCTTACCTTCTTGGCTTGCAATTTGCTTTCTGATATGTTGCGTTCCCATTCTTTCAACAAAATATTACCTCAGGTCTGTTCCGAAATGGAAAACTCGGAACTATTTGTTGATTCCCTGTTTGTTGTAGCTATTACAGCCTCTTGAAATGTGACCCGAGATTCTCCAGCTTCTCTCTCTCTCTGATAGATAAGTTTTCCAATACTTGATCAATAAGAAGGCGATTGTCTCGAATCATCTTTACCTTGGCAAGTAAACTTTGCAGAGCTACAGAAACTCTACTCCGAATCTCCATAGCCTGGGACTAGAATATCCCAATATTTATAACCTAGTTTTCGGAGAATTATAATCTAACCTATAGCTTCCCTATCAAGTCTCTTTGTTGGCCTACCTATATCTGACTGGTCTAAGCTACCAGCTCTGCTTGTTCGAGCCTAGATTTGAGCAGCTCAATTTCCTTTTTATCAACCATCCTTGCTTGTTCTATTCCTGTGTTCGCCTGGTCCTGGTTAGCTTCCTCTGTCGTGTCTAGTTTGGCTTCTAAGGTTTTGATGGGGCGATTTTTTCGCTTCAGCTGATTTTTCAAAACCCAGAATGAAAATTGGTTTGTCGTAGAAAACGCCCCTAATGTCCCGGATATTTCTGTCATGAATTCTTCTTTATTCTTATCTTTCCCATCGGTCAACACCTTAAATGTTTTGGCCGTTGATCCTGCTTCTTTATAGAATTCTCTTTTTACCATAGCTCTTCTCCTTTTATCAAAAAAGAACTCATTTGGAGGGAGCTCTTCCATCCTTATAAATCTCAATTCTTCATTGAAAATCCACCCTGCGTCTATGTTCCCTTGAGTTTACTATAAGGGAGTAATGTAGGTGATGGGATCTCTAATTTTCTTAGATGATTGGCCTGGAGTGGAAACCCGAGTCTGCGTTTTCGGCAGATCGGAAGCCTTCATTTCTGGTTCCAGGCTCCTAGTTTGCTCTTCCCTATCCTGGTGTTCTTCTTGTATGGGTGTTCAATCTTTTGAGCCTTCGGCTTCTTTTTGTTGCACATCTACTGTTATTGGATTCTCACCCCACAATACTGGGGGAAGACAACTCCACTGATGTTCTTGGAATTTTAAAACATTGGCCCTTTCTTCAGGAGCCAGGGCTTGTATTCGAGCCAAAACCTTGGCATAAGATCTCGTGCCTCGAAAAATGTCATCTGAGGGAGATTTTTCGTGCTCAAACCTTTTAAGCCTGCAATTGGCTAAGTGGTTACTTACGACCCTATGTGGATCGTGCTTCTTGAATTCAACATGAACCAATTTCAGGTCTTCTAGGGCTGCTGCCTCAGCTTTAGCATGCCCGAAATCTAACAAAGAATAGGAATTTAAATGAATAGGAAAAGGTGGCCATACCTTCTTAGAATATCCCTTAAGTTCTTTGCTTATGCCACCGATTATGGTTTGCCTGGAAATCTCACGACAAGCTAGCCTATTGGGTATGAATAGTGGTAAGGCATTTGGAGGAACAGAAGTGTTGAAAACCCTGAGATATGAAAATTTTCTTCCACATACCAATCGGCTATACTGCTCAGATTTACCATGATACTGTCTGAGATCCTAGGTGGTGGGTGGCTGAAGATAGTGACATGCAGCAGTACCATTACCCAGTTGAAGATTTCATACACAAAATCTGAAGCTTTGTCTTCCCATAGCTTTGAATGGTAGATGTGGATGGGCTCAACCTCAGATGGAGTCCAACTCCAACTCATTAAGGGAAAAGGAGTCAGAAAACACAAGGCATCCATGATATACGCGGACATAAAGAATGAAGCGATCTTTCTTCTCTCCTTCTAAGCTTGATACTCTGAAACTCGACTATTCAAACTATTGGATGATAGTTTAGCCCAGTCGAAGGAACAACCTTCAGCGACCAAATGAATTAGAGGCACCCACTGAAGGAAAAAATGTGTGGTGTACTCTCTCCCATATAATATGCAGGTCATCATAGCGACATATTTGAACTGTGGCTCCAGAGAAGATATTGAATATATACCATTATTGTCTGCCCTGAACTTCGCAGGGTGTGAAACCTAATATTTGATTAAATTGGACATGCTCTTGTCGTATTGCACACATTCCTTCTGTTTGAAATTTTCTAGGAGTTCGGCATTGTATACTAAGTCTGACATGGTGGGAAACTTGTACATAGCCTACAATTGTTCAGGTCTGAAAGTCCCAATAGTGACTCTCTGCTCATTGACGATGGTTCTGGTTGGTATATATACTGTTGGAAGATTGGTTGTTGTCATTGATGTCAACCCTAGTCATGGGTTTTGGACCGCAAGATTGATGAAGGTATTTGGACATGAAGGAAAATGCATATGCAGATAAAACACCCATGGATGGATAGTATACATCATGTTTTTTCCGGTGGTATGTGGCACGTCACGTAGATCCTCATGGTTGAGGAGAAATGAATTTTTGAAGATGACAAAGTGAATTGTACATGTAGGCCCTGAAGATAATTAAAGAAAAGAATTACAAAATAAGAAAGTGTCAGGTCGG
>ML779096.1:718938-747778 GCA_009831015.1 Picea engelmannii | reverse complement strand
GAAGAAGTAAAAGAAGGCCGGATTTCAAGGGAGGATGAAGTCTTTTGGTGATGTGTTCTAAGGTATGTTATTTTCAGGTCATCTTACCATTTTTGCTATAACTTTTTTTCTAGAACGATTCATATGGTGAAATATCTATGGTAGTGATAAGACATATAAAGGTACCTCTGGTAAAATTTTCAGCTCTTGATTTACTATAATTATGGATATAAACTCTGTGGAATATAGGGTTTGTGACCAGTCCTGAAACTAGTCAAAAAAACAGGTGTTCTGGGTAAAACAGTCATAACTTTTTCATACAGACTCCAAATGCAGTGAGACCACTTCCATTGGAAATAGTACGGACTATAGTTTCTTTTGTGTGAGATTCAGAATCAGATGTTAAATATTGAGCGCGGAGCATGTTGTAAAAGTTGGGTCTTCTGAACAGACCAGAATTGAATAAAGTTTTATTATCTCTCATATATTCTTGGCTGGAATGAAGGGGCAAGGATAGAGAGTTCAGATCTCTCTTTATATTGGAGGATTGTATCTTCCTCTTGGAGGTTTATCCTTCCCTTTACATTTGGAAGCTGTAGCTACCTTTGGAAGTCATTACTTCCCTTGAACAAAAACTATTGATTATTTCTTATATATATTGTGCATGGTGTATTGTGGTGTATTGGTGTAACTCTTATACTATTTTTCATTGCTCATTGGATATAATTGAATGGTTTAAGTATAAGTTGGAAAAGGTTTTTAAATTGTACTTGATACTGATTCACCCCCCTCTCAGTATCAACATATACATGGTCTAATGCCCATCGGACCATATCGTAGTAAGGGAGCAGACGTGGCCTAGCCACTACTTTATGCATTTGAGCCTGGACAATGATCTTATATTTGATGATCAGGTCATATTTTTTCATTTTCACTAGAATCATCTAAAACATCTACCAATTCAGATTCTAAAACCTCAGAAATATACGACCAGGTCTTGACAGAGTTGACACTTCGAGGTGAAGTATCTGAAACATTGTCTGAACCTTGTCCTGAAGCCTCAACAGTGGCTTTAGATGCTTTTCGCAGGGCCATGGTGGGGGATTCTACTTTAGCTCTCCTGCGATAACAATATACATACATACAGAAATTAGTTCGCTCTAGAAAGGTTTGGTCTACGTAGAATAGAAATGAAATTTGGGACAACAAATAAAAGATCCATGCCTTCGACCATTTAAAACTAGGTAGTCCTTAGGAACAGAATGGTCAAATCGTTCTTAAATATAAATTTAGCAATAAAAACCAAATCCTTACTTGTCGATTCGCCTCATTTCCAATTAATGTCCCATATTTTGACAATTCATAATGCAAGTTGGCACAAGGAAAGTTTAAAATTTCCTCAGGACTGTGCACATTGATTTTCGTATTAAAACACTGGAAATGTTGGCTTATCTTAATTAATCAGGCCTTTTTAAATGTTAATTAATCTTTCAGCATTCGCCTCATTGGGAGATTTTGCTTTAACCCTTTGAACCTCTAAGACCCGAGATTGCGATAATTAGTTTGGTTAATAAAAAACGTAACCATGATTTGGCGTTAAATTAATTAAGTTTTTTATTTATATCACGAATTTGCGACTCCAGGCTTTGAAGGTATAGCTTCCGGGAGGCTCGTATGCCAAGTTGCGAAATCGTGAGATCGTGATTATATGATCTAATTAAAATGGAAGATAAAACCGGATTAAACGTTTAATTAATTTTGTTTCTATTTACGTCGCGACTTCGCGACTCGAGGCTTCGAAGGTATATCTTTTGAGGGAAAACATGTTGAGTTGTGAATTCCCGACAGAGCTTAATTGTGGTTAAGATTTTTACCTTTAACATTAACCTGGGTTACTAAAACAATATTCTCACGGTTTCGGTTGTTGGGGTTATGATGGTAAGACTTTTGGAGCTAGAAAATGTCGAGAAACGAAATCCTGATGATGCTTAATCGTGGTTTAGAGTATCCTTACTCTCGGTACCGATCTAGGTAAGCTTTTTAAGACTATTTCTCCATTTTGCCCCTCGGGATTTGTAAACTATATGATCTATAACTTCCGACATGTGACATCCTGAGGTTAAAAAATAGAGACTCGTTTAAACAATTAAAAATTAAATCTTTCCTTAAGAGTATGATAATCGTCGCTACTTGTGCAATGAGACTTTTGATATTTTGGGGAAAAGAAGGGAAAATACAAGAACCAGCTTTCGATTTCAAGCATTAAGATATAAAATTAAAAAAAAGGCTAAAAAAACAAAGGTAGCTCCAACAGTTGGTATGGTTCTTGTTCAAGAATATGAAGAGTTCCTTAAGAACGTTATCTATCACCATAGTTGAAATCTAATTTGTCGTAAACTCAAGTACTCTCATGTAGAAAATCTAGCCTTAGTAGTCGTGCATGTGGTTCAGATATTACGTCACTATATCTTACTCTGCAAGACTATCGTGGTTGTTGATATCAATCCATTTCAATAAATACTTACAAGGTGTATCATAGGGGGGAAATACAATAAATGGATTGTGATTTTTCAAGATTTTTATCTTGATTTTTCCTCCACAAAATCCAAGGAATCACTAGTTTTTGCGGAATTGATGTCAGACTTCCCTAGGCAGGATGAGGATTTTTTTCACGTTGACTCATTCGCTAATGAACTCATATCCCTTATCTCATATTCGAACCTCTGGTATGGATATATTATAATCTACCTTCAAAATCTAAAGCTTCCCCAACATATTTCGAGAGACGACCGACAATGGATATGCCATCAAGACACAAACTACCTCATTATCAGTGACATATTGTATCATCAAGGGGTGTATACTATTTTACATCGTTGTTTGTCTTGCAAGGAGGTTGAATTTGTTCTCAACGACTATCATAGTGGGTCATGTGGTGGTCACTTATCTAGGCTTGCAACATTCCAAAAACTATTGTGAGCTGGTTATTTTTGGTCATCATTTTTGAAATATTGAATAGAAGTGCCACCCTTTCTAGGTGTTTTCTCATAAGATGCGATCTCACTCCACCCCTCTTCAACCAGTCACCATCATCGGTCCCTTCATGAGGTTTGGAGTGGAATTCATGTACTGCAACCCAACCTTGGCTTGGGGGAACCATCATATTATTATGGTCGTGGATTATTTTACTAAATGGGATGAGGCCATGCCTACCGTTAAATACGATGATGAGACTACAACACTTTTCGTATTAAATAAAATTATAGCTCAGTTTTGAATCCTGAAGGATATTGTCACTAGTCATGGAAGTCGCTTCCAGAATGATATGATGACAGATTTAGCATCAAAACTGGGTTTTAAACAAGATCATTCATTGGCCTATAATCCCCAAGAAAATGGACAAGTAGATGTCGTGAATAAATTTCTAAAATCTATTGTGCAAAAAATTGTTAGGTAGAGTAAATCCAACTGGAACGTGATTCTTTACCCTTCTCTATGGGCATATTGAACCATAGGAAATACTTCCAATGGTTTTTCACATTTTATTTAGTCCACGGAGTGGAGTTAGTCCTTTCTATTGAATGTGAGATCCCTTCTCTTAAGTTAGCAATCAGGATCCTACCTAACATGATTGATCTCGAAGAAAGCCTCGTACACTTAGAGAAGCTCGATGAGCAGCATAGAGATGTAGTTGTAGTCATCAAGGGGAATAAATGATGTGTTAAGTTCCAGTACAATATTTGTTTTGGTCCATGACAATATGCTGAGGGTGGCTTGGTTCTTCTTTATGACCAAGCTAAAGAACCATTGGGGGCAGAAAAATTCAATCCCATGTGGCATAGCCCTTATATCGTGAGATGTGTGTCCTCTAAAAATGAGCCTACTAGTTAGAAGATTATGAAGGGAATGTGTTGGATGAGCCCATAAATGGAATCTACCTTAAAATTCATTATGTTTGAGCCCTCAAGATCGAGTGTGACCTTCGTATACTAGTGTATGTTAGTGTATATATTTTTCTCTTGATTCTTTTGTGTCATCGACTTGCTTATTGATGTTTTCCTTGGTTGGAAGATGTCAATGGGATCATCGGTGTTCTTAGAATTCACATATGGTACCATTCGTCATACTCGGAACATGGCCTCCACCGCTTGGGTTATCTATTCACCTGAGGGACAACTGGTGTATTCATGAGGCATTTGTCTGGAGCCATCCATGAACAATGTGAATGAGTACAACATCGTTATAAATCTATTATATGATGCCATTTCACATGGTATTTTATCTTTAGAATTTCACTTGGATTCCCATTTAATGGTATGTCAGTTGAGAAACAGGTATCAGATACGAGATCCTACATTACTCTGATGTTTCCTTTGGGTACGACTCTTGGAACAATATTTTGATTTTATTACTTACAATCATATACCTAGAAGTTCTAATCAAGTATTTAATGCATATGCTAATTACATTTTAGATTTGCATCTGTCACATAACTAAGTAAAGAAGACACACATACATTCATCTATTATAATATATACGAGTAAATCCCAAAACCAAAATATTTTTATAATTCATCCTTTAAGTCCAAAAAATATGGTGTCGTAGTACAAAATTGGGCTTGTGGCCGTAAAAATAAATATACAGCTGGTACATAATATAACCATGGCATATAAGCCTAAGGTCTTGAATGCATGTCATGATAACATACTATATCATTCATGAGACATCGAAAGAGTCTCACCCATGCATGGGGTACACCCACAACCTGCCTCTGCATAGCCTCTGGAAGATCCTCCCCTGGACCATAGGAATCATGTGTGTCAAATGAGATAAGTTTCCCTACACTTTCTGAAGGACTGTCTCTGCATCCCCATCAACCATCTCATCTCCTTATCCCCTATGTCAATGTTGTGGCAATCCATCTGGGTGTCGCGGACATACATCTACATAAAAGAAATAAATGTCAATATATGATACCATACAAAAACATTTTCATTTTTGTTTTTCATTTATCAAATCAAAAAACACAAAAAATCAAATATACAAAAATCAAATACTCACCAATCTCTCCAAAGGAAGATCCTAGTGGTAAGGGCATGTCAAAATCCCCTCAATATTTGAACCCCTCATAGGGATAGTCATGTATGGTGATAATTTGTCATCACCACCAGTGAAAGAACTCATCATTGTAGGGGGTTGGTACCCTACCACCTCCCAACCACCTCATCACGTCAGTACATCGGGTCATGGTAGAATTAGGTAGATCATGTGGAAGATATTCCACTCTATGGATAAGAGTGGAACCCTCTCAAAGAAAAAACTACACAAAATGGATGTAAACCTGAAGTTCCTCATCCTCCCAAGTTTGCAGTCAATCAGTTGGCTCTCCATGTTGACTAGTAGTGAGGTGCACCAATCGTAAACTGTGGGTCTCAAACACTCCACAACATAGAACATAAGTGGCCTTGACACCTGATGCAATGAGGCCAATCCTGATATCTATGTGAGTACTAAGATGATGATCTTCAAACTTAGGTTCTGAATCCTCCTAATAGGGAGTTGGAAGTAGGTGGCGATGTACTCCTCCATAGACCTCCCACCTCCAACCCCTTATCCCTTGATATTTACTACCTCGCCTCGGTGAGACAACCCTGTGACAAATTAGATGTTGTGCACCTCAATTCTCAATGGTTTCCCATTGATATTGAAGGCCTTGGTCTCCAGATCCTAGTAGTTTATCAATGTTTGGAGAAACCTCACTTGGGCCCTCATTCCTTTTATGGCCCAAAATTTATAGATCTCGCATCTTTGCAAATCTTTTTGGACCCTAAAATATCTTTCTACTATAGCATCAACCTCCTCATGCTCCCTCTCTCTCCATTCAATCACCATACTGCAAAAGAAACATCAAATTTTGAGTCACATTTTATTAAAAAATTTATTCATGGAGTTGTGTGAGGGCTACAATTATAACAGTCATGTATAGAGCTCCATATATGCAGGCTACAATTATAACATTCATGTATAGGGATCCATATATGTAGGCAATATTCACTTTTCCCATGTACATGGGTTCATATATGCGGCCCTATGAACTATCACCCTCGTACACCCTAGTTATGACCTTATAGCCTCAAAAACCCAAAAAATAAAGACTAAATATAAAACTTAAACTATGGAAATGGAAGAGTACAAGATGAGCACTTACTTGGTCTAGATGTTTTCCAACTTCATCAATCGTAGCTCCTACAATCGTCACCAGAAGACCATGGGTTAAATGGCCTCAAAAGAAATATGTGGGTAAAAAACTCAAATGATATGGTAAAATTTCTTTTTTTTACTATTTGTAGAAAATGTTTACCCACTTTATGTATTGTGTACCCTATCTTTCCTATTTTTGAGACAATATGAACTAATTGTGCAGTGTAAGACCTGGTTTGAAGTGGTTTTCTTTGGATTTCATGGATTTCCAACATTCTTTAGCTCATCCGTGCCTCTAACAAGTATATACCATCACTGGCATATAGGATAGGTTCTCACCCCGCTTTGCATTTTTGCATCGTCTTGTGACCACAATTCATATTCCCTAGGTATGAACCCATTTTTTTAGAGACACAGAACCTTCTCGTTGTCACTAGAAGTGTCGTTATTAGGTGGTAGATACTTACCAAACATGCGTAACCTAGTTAGAAATCTTTTTCCATTTAGTTCCCCTGCAAAAGTTACTCCATAGGTCTGGGAGTCCATTATAGTCTCGATATGAATTTGCGTTCAAACCTCATTAATCTTACTCAATATCATTCTAATCACTGCCTATGGGACTCTCTCCAAGGCTTATTTAATCTCTTTTATGACTCCTTAAAAAATGAAAATATTGTCGAGTGAACTTGTCTCTTTCACACTCAATAAATGGATTTGAAAGGACGTCTATTTTGGTATAATTTTAACCCCTTTCTAGACCAAATAGACTATTTACGAAAAATGAATACTCTAGTCACCATGGCCTAGAAGAGCTATCCTTGGTATTTTTTTATACGTTTTCGGGCCTAGGGGGGACTAAACCTACGAAAAATGACACTTTTCGAGTTAAGTCATGATTACATTCCATTATCCTGCTTGAATTGTTGAGCCTAATTTTGGCTCTCTCTTTCTCGTTATAAGACTCTTACCCTAGCAATTCTCAACATTAACCAAGCAATTCCTTCCATATATCCTTTGTAGCTTAAAAACCTTTATGCAAAGAGGAAACATCCCCCTGAGTGTCCATGTCCCACATGCATTCCATTGCATTGAACATAGGAATTTTCCACTACTTGGAACTAGTTTTTTACTTGTGAAACTTGTTTCCTTGCTTGTATCATAGCATTTCATTTACTATGAAAAAACAAAAAAATAAGGGAGGGAAAGGAATATTATCTCCTATTGGAAGCAGTCATGTTGCCTTTGAACATAGCAAAAATTTTTGAGTCCATTCATCCAATATTTGGGTTTAGCATGGACTTACAAAGATTGTCTCGTTACTTATAGTTTGCTCCTCCGACTAGTTATTCTTCAAGTCCCTATGGAGAGTTTGTTGATGCCTTCTACGTCACAATATTTTTTCAATGATCAGTGTTAATATATGTTTCATGGGTTATCGATTTGTCTCATGCTCTTGCTCAAAGGAATTTTAAGCACGTGTCAACCATTCCTCGGAATTTTTGACTTTGCATGTCGGCCATCCCCAAACAAGTGAATCTCATAATCACGCGAAGTTGTTGTCCTACCTTGCACGTTGGGCCTACTTTTATCATTGCTAGGTGACCTTGAACCTAATCTATGACATCTCTCCATCGGTCATTGACCAAAGGGTTTCCCCTGTGTTCGACGACCAGAAATCTATTCACACATTGGGATTCGTGCAATATCTTGGATTCCATTAGACCCTATTGGTGGTTTCCTCACCTTTTTAGGAAATTTTAATTATTGTCTACTAGTCAAAGGGTCTCTTTCATATTCTACTTGCATATGGTGCATGTGAGATACGATCTAAAATGATCTTTTGAAGACTATGGTTAATTTTTAAAAGAATGATTTCATTAACCATTTAGGAATTGAACAGAGAGGAAGAATTAACGATATAACATGGCATACATAATAAGAAATTCATATATGAATGTAAGCAAAAAGAATCAGTAAACCATAACAGCAAAGTTGTTAACAGAGTTTGGCAAGATCACCTACGTCTCTAGGCCTTTGTCTTAGTGGGTGAGGCTTTCTTATTTCTCTTAAAAGCTTCAAAATTACATCCGAAAAGTGTCAAATGGATCAAAAATTGGTCTAGTTGTGTTCTTTTTTACCTCAAGAATCCAACACAACTGAAAGCACTGAAAATGGTTGAGCGAAGCTCCCGGAATTAACCCTCAAAGTTCCTCTCCTCAATGCCTTCCCTGCATAAAAATGACTTTGGCCTCACAAATCTATATCATTTATCCTCTTATGAACCTCTCTAAGGCTTCCTAGAACCTCTATTTTATATAGATTTGAATTTGGTAACATCCTCCCAACTGCCTCTCAATATATGGCCTCAAAAAGGGCTCCAGATCTCCCAACAATGACCAAAATCCACCAAAAACAGGCTTAAAATCATTAACAATTTTGTTATATGGTTTAAAAAACCAAATTTGGGAAAATATGCAGGTGCAGCCCTCGATCCTTGGGATCCTGGTCACAAGCGGCCTTCCATATGGCCTCGGGCTAGTGTTGGCCCCACTGATATAGGCTCATGGTCCTATGACTTGGCCATATTTCTACGCCCTAAGCCTCCATGTGCCCCATCCATAGTCTTGGCTCCTAGTATCTAGCCCCTGGTTAGTCGGGGCTGGCCCCCGCCGATCAGGGCTTATCCCCTATACCACGCCACAACAAACTTAAAACTAAATTTGACCAAATACATAACAAGTAACACGTGTAGTGCAGTTGGTCCACTCGCTTCCCCGAAGTCTCTAGCACCCAAGGAGGTCACAGGTTCAAATCACTTGTGTGGTTATAACAAATTTTTTTGACATAGCCATCATTGGAAAACTTCGGGGTGCCATGTGACACCCTCTGATTGGGCCATGTCTCATCTTGTCATTGGTCTATACCAGCACAGTCAATGGCACATTCAACGTCTAGTCATCCTACCATGTCATGTCATACAACACAGTCAGTTTCCACGTCAACTTTCATACAACCCTATCATCTACCACATCATCTATCATATAGCCATGTGTCATGCCATGTCACGTCCATACTAGAAATTCACCCTGCCACATCAACATTCGTATGGCCCAACTATCATCCATACTACCATGTATCATCCTATCATTGGGCCACATCATGTACGGACTGCCACGTGTAAAATCTGTACAGTTCCATGTGTCATTCGTACAGTGCCACGTTTTCAATGTTTCATGTAAACCTACACAGGAGACCTATCTAAATAAAGTACAAACAAATATTATCAAGAAAGGAAGAGAGATTCAATATGGAAGAATGAGAAAATATATTCACACTACTCCAATGAGTTGATGATTGTAGATCATGATCAATATGATACAATGAATGAGTGGAATACACTCATATATAGGGAAAAAAATTCCATAATTAAGAAAAGAAATCAAGAAGTTACTTTTCCTTAGGAATGCATGCATGCATAATAGTGATGGTAAAAATAGAACTAGTCAGTTAACTCCCACTGAACTAGTGTGTCAAAAATAGAAATTTCTCCAACACTCCCCCTGAACATCACTATGGAGTAAAAAATGAGTCCCAGCTACTAGGCCATTTTAGGTACTCATGTACAATACAACTAATGAACACTGAATAAAAATGAGGAAAGAGGGAAAACCACATGGGAACAAATCCCCACCCCCCCCCTCAAAAGATAATGTATCAAAAGAAGAAAAGGACAGTTACTAGGAAACTGTATTCTTCACTGCAAGAGGATCCCGCAAATTCTAAAACTTCTTCTCATTGAAATTCTTCGTGAAGATGTATAAATATTTATGGATCTGATGAAGTCTTGTTGGCCCTTGACCAAGTTTTGAGGATTCTTGGTCATGTTTGACCTGATTTTTGGACTTTGACAGGCTGTTGAAGGTGGAGCGCAAGTGTTTTCCCTTGGTTATGGAAGGAATTGAAGAAAAAGGAAGAAAAGGTGAAAAGAGAACTTCACGGGAGACACAGTGACTATTATTCGGTTAAAGTAAGAAAAAGAGAATAAAGGAAGGAGCAAAGCCCAAGAAATCTAGTCATTGGATGCAGAGATCAGGGATGAAAGATAAGCAAGGTATATGGATCGAGGACAACTCAGCTAGCGGAAAAATCCACCATTAGCACCGTGTGGGAAGAAAGGAGAGACAGGTTGGTGAAGCCCGAGAAAAGAGGTTCAAGATGACCTAGGGTTTTAGACACCTAAGGTTTGTATATCTAGGGTTTTGACACCAAGGTATCAACCTAAAGTTGTCAATGAGGGACTATACTGTATAAATAGAGGCCGAGAGGACCTAGGTCAGGTCAGTACTGTTGTTGAGCATTGTTATTGATTGTTGTTCATTGAGATAATATTATATTGTGAGTGAGGGAAGTGCTGAGAGTAAGAGATTTCTGGCATTGTAAGATCTACAGTTGGGTGCGAATATCAAGTCCTCTAGCTGGGTGCGCAGGAGGGGGAGAGAAAGAGAGAAGAAGAAGAAGATCTGCTAGCAGAGAGCACATATAAGAACTGTAAGATTTACCTTAATATATCATAAGCACAGTTATGTGGATGTAGCCCTAGGGAGAGGGTGAACCACGTATATCTGGTGTTATGTGTGTATGATTGATGTTTTATCTTTGTCTTTGATATATTGTTATCGCATTATTGTATTAGATCAGATCTATAGAATGTGGAGTAGATTTTAGTGATAAGTGAGATAGGTATATTGCTTTATATTGTGTTAAGATCCACTTTATACTCCCCTGGTTGTAGACACCTCTGTCTTACAACCCCCCCATAGCTACTTTGGGTGAGATTGCATCTACTTCGCAGGCGTTTTCGAAAGGACCAGTAGTTAGGGCTTGTTGGTGTGCTCTTGGAGTGAACCTTAGGTCTGCCCCTATGCTAGAAAATTCATTAAAGGATACGCCTAGATTACAACACCTATCGATAAGATGTTGAAGAAAGATTGTCAATGTAGCTGGACAAAAGAATGTCAACAAAGCTTCGACACACTGAAACAAAACATGCTTACTGCACCCATTCTTGTTTTCCTAGATTGGACTAAAGAGTTTCATGTCGATGTTGATGCCTTGTCCATTGCATTGGGAGATGTGTTAGCACATCCAGGATCAAGAGACATTGATCACCCGTTAGCCTTTGCTAGCAAGAAGTTATCCACAGCAGAAATTAACTACACCACCACAGAGAGAGAAGGATTTGCCATGGTGTATGCGCTACAAAAACAATTTCACTACATATTGGGAGGACACTTTAAAATGTTCACATATCACTACGCGTTGAAGTACCTAGTCAACAAGCCAGTGTTGGGGGGGCGAATATGCAGATGGATTCTGTTGTTTCAAGAATATGATTTTGAGATCATAGTTAATCCAGGAAGAATGAACAAGGGCCCTTACCACTTTTCGAGGTCGAAACATGGAGAAGAACCCACCAGTCTATAGGATACACTGTCGGATGCACAGTTTCTCACCATCAGGAAGTTCGATGACTACTTCGCATAAATAGTCTAGTTCCTGTCAACAGGCATGGCACCTAGTGAGTATACAATTCCCCAGAAGAAACAACTAGTAGTGCATGTTGCAGACTTTTCACTAATAGCGGGTCATCTATAAAATATGGGACCTGATCAGATACTAAGAAGATGTGTTATGGAGGTAGAATGCCCACTGATCCTCACAGAAGCTCATGAAGGCATCACAGGATGACATTATGTAGGGAAAGTAACTGCACAGAAGGTTATGCGGGCTGGCCTTTGGTGGCCTACCTTACACAGAGATGCTAAGGATTATTCTAAAGCCTCTAATGTGTGCCAGAGAGTTGGGAGACCATCCAGAAGAGATGAAATTTCATTAGCACCACATATGAACCTACAAGCATTCAAAAAATGGGCCATTGACTTCGTGGGACCTATCAACCCACCAAGGAAGTGCACAGGAGCAAGGTATATAATTACTGTGACTAAATACTTAACCAGATGGGCCAAAGCCAGAGAAATCAAGGACTATAGTGCAACTACAAATGCACGATTTATATTTGATGAAATATAACCAGGTTTGGATGCCCCAAGATCCTTATGAGTGACCAAGGCACACACTTCATCAATCAGACAATTGAATCATTGACTGAGGATTTTACCATCTACCATCAGAAGAGCACACCTTATAATCCTTAGGCAAATGGAACAGTCAAAGCATTCAACAAAATCTTGGAGATAGCACTGAAAAAGATTTGTAATGTGAACAGGGATGACTAGGATTTAAGAGTACCTACAGTACTTTGGGCCTATAGAACCACTTACAAGAAACAGACCATGCAGGCCCCTTTTAAGTTAGTCTATGGTATCAAAGTTGTTCTCCCAATGGAATACCTGGTGCCAAGCTTAAGAATTGTTTCCTTTACAGATATGGATGACACTACAGTTTTTCAAGAGAGGCTTGCACAGTTGGTTGAACTGGAAGAAGAGAGATTTATTGTAGGATTTCATCAGTAGGTTCAGAAGGATAAAGAGAAGGCCTACCATGACAGGAACATCAAGAAGATAGCATTCAAGCAAGGTGACTTAGTACTAGTGTATGACATTAAGTTTATAAAACACCCATGGAAGTTCAGAACGCATTGGCTTGGACCATATGAGATAGCCTATGTTACAGAAGGAGAAGTTGCACAGCTGAAGATGCTGAACGGAGAATGGAAGGAAGGGTCAGTAAATGGGAGTCAACTGAATTTGTACTATGACAACCAGCTACCTCACAGCTCTCAATAAAAACAAGAGGAAAAGGGTCTAGGTATCGGGTGCAATTGAAACTGGGTACCAGACACAGAAAAGATAGTTTGCACAAGGAGGAAGAGGAGGCATCAAGTATAAAGTAAAGGCTGCACTACGCAGTCCAAAACCGAAGAGAAATAGAAGGATCGAATCCAAAGTGCCTCAAGATGAGTCACAGGTGAGTGTTGGGGGCATGTTGGCCCTTGGTTATGGAAGGAAGATAAGAACAAGGAATAAAGGGTGAAAAGTGAAATTTACGGGAGACACAGTGACTGTTATTGGGTCGAAGTAAGAAAAAGATAAGAAAAGAAGGAGTGAAGCCCAAGAAATTTAGCCATTGGATGAGGAGATCAGGGATGACAGATAAGCAAGGTATATGGATCGAGGAAAACTTATATAATGAGAAAATCCCCCATTAGCACCATGCGAGAATAAAGGAGAGACAAGTTGGTGAAGCCCAAGAAAAGAGGTTCAAGTTGACCTAGGGTTTCAAGCACCTAGGGTTTGTATATATAGGGTTTTGACACCTAGGTATCAACCTAAGTTTGTCGATGAGGGAATATATTGTATAAATAGAGGTCGAGAGGACCTAGGTCTGGTTGGTACTATTCTTGAGAATTGTTATTGATTGTTGTTCATTGAGAGAATATTTTATTGTGAGTAAGAGAAGTGCTGAGAGTAAGATCCTTTTGGCATTATAAGATCTTCAGCTAGGTGCGAAGATCAATTCCTGCAACTGGGTGCACAGGAGGGGGAGAGAAAGAGAGAAGAAGAAGAAGATATGATAGCAGAGAGCATAGACAAGAACTGTAAGATTTACCTTAATATATCATAAGCACAGTTTTGTGGACGTAGACCTAAGGAGAGGGTGAACCATGTATATCTGGTGTTATGTGTGTATGATTGGTGCTTTATCTTTGTCTTTGATATAATTTTATTGCATTATTGTATTAGATCAAATATATATAGAATGTGGAGTAGATTTTAGTCATAAGTGATCTAAGTATATTGTGTTGTATTGTGTTAACATCCACTTCATATTATCTTAGTTGTAGACACCTCTGTCCTGCAACCCCCCCATAGCTACTTCGGGTGAGACTGCATCTTCTTTGCAGGTGTTGCTGAAACGACCAGTAGTTAGGGCTTGTTAGTGCGCTCTTGGAGTGAACTTTAGGTCTACCCCTGTGCTATAAAATTCATTAAAGGATACGCCTAGATTACAACACCTATGGAGAAGTCGTTGAAGAAAGACTGTAAGTTGACCAGGACATCTGGCTAAGGAATTCCCTGGTAGAAGACCTAGTTGCCTCTGTTGCAAAGATATGGACCTTGAAGTTTTGGATTTCCCTAGAATTATTGCCAAGGTTGAAAGGATAAATATGAGACAAGAAGACCATGAGAAAGGTCAAGCAACTAAAACCATGGCAGAACCCCAGAAAGAATCAGAAAAAGTATTTCTACAGATGAAAGAAACCCTGAATGACTACCGACATATCATCTTATCAAAGATCTTCAAAGAAAAAGAGTGCATTGAAGCAAGAATAGGAGAATTCGACATTGATTGTGTTATGGATCAGGAAACATAGGTGAACATCATGACAGAAAGAACTTGGGAACTTTTATGAGAGCCTGCTATGATTCCTTCATTGGGAGGAATAGGATTTTTCAGAGGAAAGTTGATAAACCTATGTGGAAGACTTACCCAGATATCTATGAGTGCCCATGGAACTTCGACAGAGGAAGAATTTGAAGTTGTTAAATTTATTGAGAACAACACTTATTTTGCTATCTTACTAGGGAAACCTTGGATTAAACGAGATCATGCCAGAAGGAAAGAAGAAGAAGTCTTAGAACAAAAGAAGAAAGAGTTGAAAGATTTCATGACTATGAGGATTGCACACTTGATTAAATAACTGGAGAACAAATCGAAGCTACTTAAGACCAAAGACTTGGATGTCAAAATTGCAATAACACTAGAAGACCCACAGAAGACTGAAATACCTACTCCAGATATAGATGAAGTATTACCCCTGATTTCTAGGAAAGAATCTCACCAGTGTGAAGTTACTCTATCGAAAGAAGATAAGAATTAGAATGGAAAAAGGAATTCTGAGACGAAGCTCACTGGAAAGAAGGATAGAAAACTAAGTAAGAAGAGAGATAAGATCGAAAAGTTACAAAAGGTTTCAAAGGGAACTTTGCAGAAGGAAAAATTGAAAAATTGGAACTTTGTCGGGATATCATAACTGCGTGACATGGCACTTCGTCATGGTGAAGCAATATAGCCATTCGAAATAGTATAACCATTAGACTGACGGCCCAAACGAGTAGAAAGGATTTATGTTCAGAAATCTCACCACTAGACCATTAAGACCACACTATAACGGACAAAATTGAGTTAATGAAGGCTTCTCACCCATTACAAGAAATATGTTGCCAAGTTATCTATTTATCCTGTCACGCCACGCAACTAGAACACTTCTGCCAATTGTGACTATCTAAGCCCACATCATATTTGATTTATCATAGTAATCATCGTGTTATTTCCATCTATCCCATTTCATTGAGCAGTTACTCATAGAACCCAAGATATCCAACCACGGGCGTGTATGTCCGAAGAACTTAGTGCATTCAAAGAACCTGCGAAGGAAGTTCTCATCGAACTCATGACTGAGATAGTCATGTCTGAAAGAGTGATTTCTGTGGGTGTACAAGCATCCTCGATGAGAGGAGCGAAAGCCTCTTCGTTTATTTCTCATGGATCCAGACCATCCTGACCATCAGTAGAAAAGAGAACCAAACACAGAGATGACCTAGCCAATGCGAAGCTGATCCTGACCATATTTCCCAACTACATCCTCCCTCTAGATGGCATGGTGAGTTGAGATAGTGTGCCAAGATACTTTGAGTACTCCATGATTATTGCGTACCTCCCGAAGGGGATATGCACAGTTTGAGCACAGCAGGACAAGATCGCAACGTTGAAGTTCAGTGACTTCAACCTCGGAGATCGCAAGAGCTATAGTATGCTCACCCCGTACAAATACCTGACGAAGATGAAGGGGAAGAAATCAAAGATAATTCCCCAACTATGGACAATGAACCTCACGTAGTCAACACTGTTAAATGTAATGAAAATCCCACTCTTCATAAGGCACCAGGAAGTCAACTCCTGTGTCAAGGTATTACTTTCATGTTACCATGGCGGCTACATATGGCTAGACCGTCGTATCACAGTCAATCCAATGTTGATCCATAGGATCATGGGATTAAGTATGCAAGTACCCGAACCGTGGGATTTCTATCCAAGAAAAGCCACAGATCGCGCACTAGCATAGAATATCAAGGATACATACAACGATGTTGAAAAGGGGATGCAATGCTACAAGGTAGCCTCCATCCAGAATGGTGAAGTGCGCCTAGCCTACTAGCTCATAGTTGAAAAGTTAGTAAGGAAAAACAGACCTACGCATGTTACAGGATTTGTCGTTCACCTCGCAGAGAAGTGCGTGGAAGGCCTAAATATGAACTGGGTGAAGTACCTAGTTAATCAGCTAAAGATAGATTGTTGTGAAGCACAGGATCGGGGCTACGAATTTCATGTTAGCTGGATCCAGATCCTCGTCTCCTTTGTTGCCTATGATATATCAGAAGGTGCGACCTTCCCGAATATTGAACCATTCAAGCCACTTGCTGTGAATTTCACCACACGCTGGTACTCAAGTGATATGAACAAACAGTGGTAGTCAAACATCATTTTCACACTTAATAAATTATGCTAAAGAGAGTCATCGAAGATGAAACTCGCATGACTCCAAACACCCTACAGAGGTTCTGACCCCTGATGAAGTTATGTGTAGATCGACACTTCATATACCTTACAACATGAGCCTATGAACATAAGAAACAACTTCAATCGTGCTATAAACTCATAGAAGAGGACCTCGAGGAGATCACTAAGGACTGGTCAACAGACCTCCTTATTCCAGCAAACCCTACAGAGATGTCTAACGTTGATAGCCCAGAAACCACGCAAAAAGAACATGATACACCCAAACCCATCACAACAAAGAAAACTGAAGAGGTCCAAGATTTAAAAAGCGCCTCAGGAAAGACTGCTTTAGTATCACCTGACCAAGGGGATGATGAATAAGTAGAAGAAATAAATGGTAAAGGAAATGAACAGAAGCCAAGCGAACTAACACCACCCAGAGACAAGGTTGACTCCCTAAAGAAGAGGAAGGTTTCTCCCCTGAAACCTTCTTCCTGGAAGAAATCAAAATCTACCATGACCAAGATGAAGATTATTCTCACTACCAATGATTTTGACTTCATCATAGCAGCCCTAAATTACGCTTCGCTGGAAATCGTGGAGAAACAAGAAGCTAAATAGGAGGAAATGTACGACAGAATTAAGGTCAAATTTCAAGGGGTATAGCAGCCCCTTCAGTCCAGCTGTACAATTTCCACTGCACCCCTTCCATCAGGAGAACCAGAGTTGGGAGATGAGCCAGCCCAACTATGTTGACTAGATGATGCGGTCAAAGATCACCTTCGTCACGCTCAAGAAGAAATAGAACAAGCCACCCAGGCCTTGAACCAAGTGCAAGGTGTAATCGTAAAACAACATAGAGTTGCAGAACATGAGAAGGTTGCTCTCTAGGAAAATTTTGAAGAAGAGAAAGCCCAAATGCAACAAGAAAAAGAACAGTTGCTCACAGAGAAACTCGAAGTGAAAGAAGTAGTCAATAGATCCATCCACTCTGTGACAGGATTAGAAACACAGAAAGAAGACCAAGTCATGTACCAAGTAGAGAAGCTCACAAAAGCTATCCAGCAGCTACAACAATGAATATCAGACTTAGAGATTTGCACCATGCCTAACACCCCACAGGATGTAAGGGATCAAAGAGAAACAATTGCTCATGGCGCAGTTGAAAGAATCAAAGCCCTTAACATGGAATGCAAGCAATTGAGTGATCACAGTGCCCAAACATATGAGTGACTCACTCAAAATCCATAATTGAAGGCACTGGACTCACATCTACAGGAAGAGAATCCACAAGCAGATACAATACAGGCACAATTGAAGCCCCTGTCAGTTGTGGAAAGAATGAGGAGACCCCAAGAGAAACGCACTACCCAGCAGCAATTCCACACTATTCAGAGCAGAGTTATGGAAGTAACTCAGAGGCTCCAACTTGTACAAGATGAGGCTTACCAAATGTTCACAGAGATTGAAGGTCAAGGAGCGGAACTAGAGAAAGTCGTTACTGCAATTGAACAGTGCCTAGAGGGACCTCTCAACGAAGCAGTCATACAAGAGTTCATTGAATAGGAGGTCGTGGCACAGCAACAAGTCGAAGCAGCTCAAGACAAGATCGAGGCTTTTGAAGCAGAACTAGTCAGATCAGAGTGACTCGGGACAAGTCACAGGTGAGTGTTGGGGGCATGTTGGCCCTTGACCAAGTTTTGTGGATTCTTGGTCATGTTTGACCTAAATTTGACAGGCTATTGAAGGTGGAGCACAAGATGAAGCGGAGATCATGGGATCATGGCCCCTTTTAGGGCCCTTTTTGGAATTTGGGATTATGTAATGGGTATGGGATGTTGGCACATGGGTTTACCCATGTTTAGGCCTATTTTGAAATGTATAAATAAGTAGTTAGGCAATGTAAGAAAGAGATTGGAGACCAAAAATGACCTAGTAGGTCGGTGTGCTAAGTGTTAGAGTTGGATCTATGTGATCAAGAGTTGTAAGTGCTTTGTGCATACTCTGTGAGGCCTGCAAAGTTATTGCAAGTAACTGTAAGAGACTATGTGAAGGCTTGGTGTTGTACCCTAGCTAGAAGAAGGAGGATCTAGCGGAGTGCACGCAGATCTCATGTCTTCTGCGGAGAGGAAATTGGATGTTATGTGCCTATAAGAAGCTTAACCAAAGATAATAAAAAAGAAAAGAGTTGGTGGAAATAGCCCCAGAGTGGGGGTGAACCATGCACATGTTGTGTTGTTATGATTTGTGTGATGTATTAATGTGTTTATGTTTTTATCTGCTTAGTGCTTTAATATAGATGAATGATATGTTGATGCTTAGTGCTTAATGATATGGATCGATGTTAGATCTGAATTATGTACACATGCTTAGTGCTTGAATCTGCTAGATGCTAGATCTGGTTGAATACTGTGATGTTCTTTAATTAAGGTTTAACTACGTTGTAACTATGACTGGATATTGATGAATGCTAGCTGTTGAGTGCTTTGTTAAGTGTTAGAATCACATATATGTGTCCCACCTAAGGTCGCAAACATCTAAGTCATGCAACCACCCCTGCCTGTACCTCAGATGAGACTTCATCTGCTTTGCAGGTGTTGCTGAAAGGGCCGATAATTAGGGTTTTGTTGGTGCATTGTTGGTGCATTGAACCTTGGGTCTGAACCTATGCCCACAAGTCCTTTATAAAATTGTCGATCCTTGTAGCTCTTGATCCTATGGACCCATCTGCACCTGAAAATATTCCTTTGTGGTGGAAGTGGAACTAGATTCCAAGTCTAGTTCTGTAGCAGTGAGTCATAATCTTTTTGCATGGTTACTTGCCATAATGGATATCCCACAACTCTATTGTAGCTCTATGGATCAATACTTTGAATCATATAGCAATGCATGGGCATCGCAAGTTTTGAAGCTGAAAATACATGAGAAGAATCCTCATGCTAAGATTGAGTCCTCCTCGAATCCAATGGATTCCCTGCAAGGTTTCCTATTGGATGAAGTGTGGTTTTTGCCTTCTTGGGAATCTACTGAAGCTTCGGAACTGGCTTCTTATCTAGCTCTACTACCTGCTTATTTCCATGTAAAGTATCTGAGTGTATGGAATCATCTATGATGTCTGAAACTGATGGAAGAACAAGAGTATATGCATGTTGCATCGGAGGTGCATGAAAATTAGTCTCCTTATGTGTAAGTAGAATAGAGCAATCATCGTTAGAAAACTTAGTGAATTTATACAACCTTGACTTGTGATCCACCTCACGAATTGCAATGATGTAATTTTCATGCATGTCAATTACTAAAACCAAATCTGATGTAAATTCAACCTTTTTACATTTCTGAGTGATCTGATAAACTGAGAGCAGATTCATACAAGGAATTGGAACATGTATAACATTCTCAAAAATGCCATTGTGGAGTTCCACTCTCCCTTCTCCTACTACTGCAACTGGAGTGTCATCCCCCATGAGAATACGAGTTGATGAGCATGGACTCTGTTTCCGTCCTCATACACACTTGCAAACGTGAGCTAATTCCTACTCACTTAGTGTGTCCTCGGAGGCACAATGCCTAGGTTCAAAGTCCACGCTATCACTTTGACTTGAACCTCTTCCATCTAGGCTAGATCCTAGGGAATCCAAGGGGGGTAGACCCTAGTTACTAGATGAGATTAAGAGTTTTAATGTTCTAGGAGTTAGTTTTAATTGGTTAAAAGGTCAAGGGGAATCTAGCCTAAGATGTCAATCAACAAATGTAAGATGCAACTATCTAAGTATGAGAGTCAGAAATTTTCCTAGGGAAACTAAGACTAGTGCCTAAGATTGGGCAATGGGGTCAACTAAGTTAAGGGGGTGTTTGTTACAAGATAAGTCACAAAGTATTTCGAAAAGCTAGATACAACTAGACACAAAGAATATATCAGATATACAGATTAAGACTAGATACAAGATATACAATAAACTCACAAGTTTGCTCGCATGTGCAACAATTAAAGATACATAAGATAAAGAAATCAACACATGAAGCCAAGCATGCTCACAACAGATAGAGATCTATTGGACTGCTTTTCAATGGCCAAGAGATGCAACTCACTCAAGACCCAATCAAGAGAATGCCTCCAGGTGGATGCGCACTTCTTGAAGGATCACACCACGAGATAAAGGAACAAAATAAATGAAAGATTTCAAATGTAAAGTTCCAGATGACAAAGATATAACCACTTAGATGTTTATTCTACAAAAGATAAATTAACTTGCATATGACAGTGAGACCAATGAGCTTGCAAGTATGTAACTGTATTACTTGGTGTTGTAGACTGAAAATTGAATTAAGTGGTTAAGTGTGGGATTAATTTTATCCCTATATAGGTTTCAACCCAAAAATCTCCTCCCCCTATTACCAAGTGCGTGTTGGATGCTCAAGAAGTGAGGCAACAAGGCCTACCCTAGCTTCACAGGTCAACCCTAAGGCCGAGTACTCAAGAAAATTTTCGTGGCTTTCCTCAAACCCTAGTTTTTAAGTGGTGAATATGGTGAGTTAAGGTGTCCTATTAAGTCTAATTAATAAATTTTAGATCTACGAGCTAAATATTCGAAGTGTGATTGAGTGCTTGTAGCTTGCTCAACAAGAAATTGCCAAAATACTGAAAATTGAAAGATAAGAAGGTTGATGCCTTTAGAAAATGGATTGCAAGTTAAATTTTAGTTTCTGGAAAAGGCCTTGGGGACCCAAACCAGAATTAATGAGAGTTCTTAGTTATTATATTGCAAATGTGAAGTGTGAGAACTGAAAGTAACTTGCGGAATTGTAAAAGGTTGATTAATTGAGCCTTTATAAAACCAATGTTAGCATGCGCATGTGTAATATAAAGATTAGATCAATTGAACTTGCATGCAACGAAAAATAACGATCTAATCTAAGCCACCATGGGCTCTAAGCTAGCATGTGTTATGAGATCTACTCTATATTATTTTAAGTTAGGCATACATGTAGAAGTCATGACTAATCTAGCTAAGCTTGCAAAGTAAAGACTAAAAGGAAAGCAAGTCTCTTGGGTACAACTCCTTCAAGCTTGCGTTTACAGTATTTTAGAGTAGATTGGAAGAAGAAAATGTTACCCAGTGAGAGGAGTTGTTTGGAGGGTGTGTTTTGCATGTGATTTGGCCAGCATGCCCTCTTGTCCTAGTAAGAACCTCCAAAAATCAGCAAGTTATTGCTTGTTGATTTGAGCTGCAACACACTCAAAAAATGTTATGAAATCTTTGTTTTTAGGCAAATATTTTGTGCATATGAGAACCATAAAATTAAATGATTTTAGTTGACTTATCTAAGCATGTTAGCTACCGAAATGAAGAATGAGAGAAGGTGAATAGTATCATAAATAACTTGTAGTGTATGTGAGAAGTAAAGGTAAATCTGTGCTTGGACTTATCCCAATATCCTCTCCTTGAAGTGTCCTACAAAGCTTAAACATAATGTGAGACTAAAATAGATAATGAAGGCATATATTAATAATCAAAACTACTTTTAATCATTAGTACATGTAGATCAAATAAGTTAGCAATTATACAATCACTAAACTTAGTTAAGTAAAATACTTTACCCAACAATCTACCTATAATCACACAAATATCTAAAACAAAAAAATTTCCCCTCATATGCATATAACGAGCCCAGAATACTCTTGAGATCCGTGTATCCTCCAAATCATTTCATTTTATTATCCAAATGGAAGAAGCTATAGCAACTAATTGCTACAAGTTCTTCAATAGCCACACCAATGAAGAGAAGTGACAATAATGATGAGAGAGGAAGAGAATGAGATAGTGAGAAAATGGTAGCTTAACAGTACAATAATGAAAGGTGAAGAATGAGGGAGTGAGGGGTCTCTTAAATAGCTTGAGAAGCCCAAAAGACCCATCTTGGATCTTCAACACTTGTCAAATATCCAAGGGACAAAACAACTCACAAGGGAAAGTAGCCAATGAGAAACCAATGTTTTAGGCTGATGGGAAATGGCAAGAAGGTGAAGTGGATGGAGAGAAAGCAAAGGAAAGGAAATGTATGAGCTAAGAGGAGACCCATGCATGCCTTAAAGGAGAAACTTCATGCTTTGAAATGTGATGTTTCCTTCTCCATGTCAGACATTCCAAAAAGGACCAAGGATAAAGCATGAGATAAGAAGGAAATACGTGGGGGTGTGGGATGGCATGATCTGGAGTGTGGAAAGAGTGTGTGAGACACACTCCCAAAAGGCATTTGAGTGGAAGAAGAAAGGATGGTGCATGAGGGGATAAAGGGACCCATGCCTTAAGTTATGAGAGTTTCCAAAACCCACGTAGGAAGGGAGATGCACTTGCTAAAGGGGGACGTAAGTTTCCAAGGGGAGAGCCTGAGTTAAGGTGATGGAGTGTGAGGAAAGGAATGTATGGGAGGAAAGATGGGACCCATGCCCCATTCATAAAATGAGTTTCCAAATTACATGGGAGTGGGGATGTGAGGGAGGTACATGAGGTTAGTGTGAGTGGAAGAGTGTTTGTGGGACACACTCCAAATGGGGAGGTGGATGGGAGAGGAAGGGTGCACCTCATGAGGAGGGACCCATAACTCACTTAACATGTATTATTATATCAATTAATAAACTATTACATGCTCACGTCGGGAAAGGGTGTACGTACCCATTAAGTGGGAAATAAATTAAAAGGTGGGTAATAAAGGGTAAGTAATGGTTAGGGATAGGTTAGGGGTTCTTCTCATCATTATTTTCCACTTACTTCACTCAATTTGGACCATGTTGGAAGCCAATTCAATTTTTTCCATTGCCTTAAAAGATGCCTACACCTATGTCTCCTGAACTTCAAATTTTCATCGCATTTTGCAAATAGACAATATTTTCATTTCATGCGACACTTGCAAATTAGTTTTGATTTATTTTTCTCGATTGAAAGCGTGAAAACTCATCCATCGTTGTTTGAACTGTCATAGTCTTTACTTGATATTCTGAAAGGCACTTACCTTTGGTTTATTATTATGTCGCTGAAAAGATTTTTCAAACTATAACGTTCTTGATTTTATTGCGCAAATTGACTTTTATTTGATTGATAAGGTATTGAGCATATAAATTTATGGTTTATACTTGATTATATAGGGGTCATGGTTGATTTTGGCTTTTATATGATGTGATCCTTACTAATACAATCTCTTGGCTTATCGATTTTATGAAATCTTTTGTCACAATGTTTTATAAACTTTGATTACACATTATGGAACAAGCGCATGAGTAACATCTGAGTTTGATTTCATATTGAATGGCAATAGTTTGAAGTTATGAAATGGCGCATTGGTTAAACTTTTGGGTTTTGATTTTATGGTTTGAATTATTACTTGACATATGTTTAATCTATGGGTTTGATTTTACATTGAACATTCATGGTTTCAAACCATAGATTGGCACATTGGTATATTATCACTCACCGTTTAAATCTTGGGATGGTAGAATATTTTGGTTTATGTTATGATTGATGGCACAACATTGTACTCTACCATTAATGTTTTGCATGGCGGTGAACTAACTCACCACCTTCGCACGCACATATTTATTTGCCTCCCCTTTCATTGTTCTCACCTATTAGCCTAAGCGATTTTTTCTCCTGTGTGTTTATCTGAACCCTACTATGCGCCCGCACCATGGCTCCGGTCGTAAGGGTTGAACCCAATGGTAGCCAGACATTGTTGATGTTCGACGGTGCTTACAGTGACCTTGAGGATTTCGGATGGCTCCCGTTCATATGAAAGTTTGATGGCTATAACCCTAGCGTGGCTCGGCAATTTGCATTAACCTTTGATGGCTTCCAAGCCAAGGTTGGGGATGTGCAATTGGAAATTGATGAGCAATTTCTCAGTTTAGCTACTGGTCTGCCTGATGTCGGACAGAGATGGTCAAAAAATTGCAAAGTGGAAGATGTCTCATGGACATTGCTCTTCCAGTCACGAAGAGTGAGCTCCTGTGACAAAGGTTTGCCCGCGAATATGCTAAAGAAACGATGGCATGACTTGCTGATGATAACTAAACAATTTGTCACCTGCGAGGGCAGGTATGGTTTCATATTCTTGTACCACCTTCGGCTACTGATGGTTTTCATGGGCTATGAGTTTAATATGCCTTACTACTTGCATAGGAGTCTGTTTAAAATGTCTAAAAGATATAAGCGGAACCAGGCCGATAGCAGTCTATTTCATTTTGGGTTAATTAAAATGCTTGTGGTTTGTCATTTGGGGTTATGCCGATACTGTTGGAGTGATTTTCTTATTCGCAATAACTTTGAGGACTCAAGACCACCACAGGTTGACAAACCTGTGGTGAGCGAGAGCAAGTCAGTACCCCCTGTGCCTTACAGTGCTCTGTTACCTAAACCCCTACCCGACTCACCTATTGACGTACCTAATTCTGTGACCACAGATGTGGAAAATGTTAAACCCATGGCTAAAGGCCTAAGGCCAAACCTACTGCAAATTCTAAAGGTAAGAAGAATGCCCGGTTAATCTTTCGCATGGCAAGAAACAAACCGAAAGTTCCTGTCAACCCCGACCCTATTATGGTGAGTGAAGATTCTGACTCAGATATTAAACGCTACTTGGAAAGTGAGTATCCCTATTCTGAAGGTCTGTGTGACAAACCCTCATACGATTTTGTCAAGAACCTACCACCTTGCTTGCAAAATGATCCTAATTTTCCTGGCATCAAAATACCTTGTGAAACCCCCGGTGACTCTTCAAAACCCCCTCCTGTTATATCCAAACCAGCTACTCCACCATGTGATCAGTGTGGCTCATGGTTAGAAAGGTATTACCTTGATGTGCCAATGCTACAATCCAGATCATGTTGCAAAGCTCACCAGTCAAAAGGCAAAGATGCCACCCACTGATAAGAAACAGCGAACAACAGGTTCGATTTTGTTTAAGAACATGGAGTCGGCTACAATGGTCGTCAATTCAAAATTGGCATAGCTCGAGTAACCTCAGTGGTGTGATTATCACCTGTTTATATGATAAACCCACAGCTCTATTTATAGCGTGTATTTGTTTTGACACATAAGCATGCATTATTGTATATAATTTTGTTTTGATTCATTGAATCTAGTTTCCCGAATTAGCTTTGATTGGATTTAGCTTTGATTCGATTGATCGTGTTATGGATTTGATTGTTTTAATTTGATTTCAATTGAATACTATGTTGTTAATATCTTTTCTAAACACAGATTGTTTCAGGTATTTCAATTTTGAATACAGTCAATGTTTCAATTCGAGATTGGTTATATTCTATACGATGTGGTTGGCAATAATGTTTAGTTGTTGTGATTTTATATTCCATATCTTATGATCAATTCGAATATCATTCTGTTAAGGCATAACCAAATTGTGAATAGATATGAGTCATAACTTTTATACCCAATTAATCGATTCGCATTGTTTGACTGTGTTATTAGCTCGGTTCATATTGCAACAAATGTATTGTTTTAATTTGATTTGTTGAATGAAAATGATCATACCCAGGATTACGATTTGTTTCTATATTTGACTCAGTCACGTTCGATTCGATTGATTTCCTAGTTTACGATTATCACCTTTGTCGATTTGTGATGGTTGTGATCGTTATTGTGATCCTGTTTGCTGACTGTGTAACGCTCTACGATCGAAATCTGTGGCGAAGTTTGTTGATGTTGTTGTGCATGTTTCATGTTGACTATAATCGTAACAGCCTTTCCTTATTGATTAAAACAATATGAATCTTATACAGCATTAACAAATCGATTATGATTGTATCAATTATGATTGAGTTACATCGTATTTTATACGATATGATTTACCATTGATTTAATTTGATACGAAACAGTCCTGTTATTATTTGACCTGATTTTATGGCGACTAAAAAAACAGAGCATTCTTACCCTGTCTCGTTTAAATCACTTTTCGATTTGTTTTAAATTTGAATGATAAATTCATTGGATTTATAGTGATTCGTTTTGGATATTTATTAAAAGAAAATTAAGTTGGATTTGTTTCTTTTGAAAAGATTTCGTTTGATTGCTATCTGGTCCTGTGTGCTATTTTAGACTAGCTACAGAATCAGATGATTCTGTAGCTAAGTCTGTAGGATCAAATTTTTGTTATTTTGTTACTGAAATATCTTTCTAATTTGATACTTGTGTTCTATTGCAGGCAAATTCAAAATTGCAATTGAGTTGTTGAACAGTTAGGGGATGTTTCAAAGATTTCACTTGCATTTCATTTTCTTAGTTTAGGTGATTTTGGGATATCTCCCAGATTATGTAAAACAATTTTATATTATCCACAAGGAAGTTTTACCTTGTGAAGAGACCTATATATACTTATGATTTTTGTAATAATCATCATCCTCATTCATGGGAGAACAAGGATATGGAGTTCTAATACAAACTGAAGCAGAATTTGGTGTTTTTTCACAACTTTAGTTTCTCAATATATCAACATTTTGTTTCATGTTGTGTATATAAATTTGTTTATGGTTTATGACTACTTTAGCTATCTAGATCATGTGCAAATGATATAATTTTGATCATTGTTATCCATATCTTGCCTCTTCCAAATAGATAAAAAACATAACAATTGTTAATTCAGTTTTTGAATGACAGGTTTATCTTCTTCATGAGTTGAATTATTTAATATAAGTTTTTGCATAATAGGTTTCCCTTATTGCAGAGATTTATACATCTTATAGTTGTTATGATTTTCTTTTATGTCTTGTTTGTCCTGTAAAACAATTCAAAGAGCAGCACAACCAAGCGTTTACAAGAAGCTTACGGACTAACCGGTGTGAGTTTCCCTCCTCGGACCAGCTTAGAAGTTATCATACACAGGGCAGACTTGGAGCGTTTCCAGGAAAGTTAGTCTTCTGCTTATTGTTTTCATTAAGTAGTTTAATTCAGATATAAGCTTAATTAGATTTATAATAGATTGTTTAATTTCAGTAAATATATTAGATTGTTTAATTTCAGTTATGTTTATTTCTTTTTCATAAAAATAAAAAATAAAAAACATATCTTGCTATCTTAGGGCAGAAAACACATGAGTTTTGCAGGTTTTAATTAAATCTTTAGGTTGTTTATAGTGTACATTTGTGAATAAGTAATATTGCAGCTGGTAATTAGATATTGATTTGAGTTATTATAATAGTAATTAGTAGATTGTATATAATAGTTAGAATAGTTAGATTTAGTTTTAGTTTGATTTAGTAGTTTGTTGTAATTAGATTAGTGTGTTAGTTTCTTTTATTTTTAGTTTGTTTGTTTTATTAGTTTTAGTTAATTTTAGTTTGTTTTATTAGTTTTATTTAGTTTTAGTTTGTCTCATTTGTTTTAGTTAGATTACTTAGTTAGATTAGTTTTCTCTTTGGTTTTCTCAAAAGACCTTAGGGCGGCCAACGGAGCCGTTAAACTCGTCAGGGTGGTTCATTCCAAACGGCTTGGGTTATTTAGACAACCCCGGACCGGTTCCACTCTCTCAATTGACGGACGGACAATTTCGCCCATCAACAAATGGCACTAGAAGGAGGGACTGAACTTAATTAATGGCACGAGGTGATCGCAAGACTCCTCCCCCACCTAATCACACACCTATAGTGACTAGAAGTCGTTCACAAGATAATATCCCCCCTCAAACAGCAACTACTTCAACCAAAGATCCATAGATCACAGTTGAGCCAGCAACCCCTAATCCTACAGGTGGTGATCCCCAAGATATCGTTCGTCAATCTCTTATTAAAACACATAGTGCCTTATCTAGTATTAGGCGACCAAACCGCCCGTGGGGTCAACCTTTAGACTTCTCTGATATCAGAGAACAGTTAGGTGATATAGACCTCACTGTGAATCCTACAGATCCAAAAACAAATCCTCCTACAAGAGGATCTGGGATACCTCCTTCACCACCTCCCTCATCTCCTTCCTCTTCTGGAGGAGATTCCTCTTCTGACGAAGGTAATCCACCTTCTCAGCCTTCCACACCCAATACCCCAATGGAAAATCAGAACAACCCTGCTAGACCC
>ML779096.1:701962-712723 GCA_009831015.1 Picea engelmannii | reverse complement strand
GAGCCATTCAGACAAAGACCATAGGAAAATTTCTTCGCTGAAATAACTTCTGAAAGGTTGTACGAACATCAATGATATATTCCTAAAAACTGATATTTATGTTGGAAAATTTTGTTGTTTGAAAGAAGTTTACTAATTTCAATATCTGAGCAAAGTTTGTCATGATCATCTATTATCTTTTTACGCTGTCCCTTTTCCGTAAAGGAATGACTCAAAAAGGATGTCTCCCTGTCATAGTAAGTTGTTTTAGAAATAAAACATTTCCGGAGCTGAATAAAGGACAGTGTCAAAATTTCTGATGAGATCTAGAAAAAAATGATAAAATACCAAGATTTTTCAGCGTCACCCCACTCAGTTATACACAAAAGAAAAACAAAATAAAAATGGTAATAAGAGCTGTGGGAAGTGTTTGTAAACCCGTCGGGATACTGAACAGGTCCGCTGGCAGTGGGTAAATGTAAGCATGGTGCCAAGACAACTTCGTCGGGGTACTGAACAGGCCTGGTGGCAGCGAAGCAATGTCGGGTAAATGAAAATCTGTAAAAAATATAAAAACCCTCTTTAAAAGTCCTTTATTTTGATCTGGAACTTCTTGATAGGATACAGACGTCCGAGTGGGTTAAATGGAAACCCTGTCGAGGCTATGGACGCCTGCTGGCAGCAGTGGCCATGCCAACAGTATTGAAGATTTTATCATTAATATCGTGACTTACTGATCTTAAGACTGTTATTAGTTTGGATCTTTTAAAACATCGCTGGAAAAGATAGTAAATCATGATGTTTGTACGATTTTCTGATGGTTGTTTTTGAGTTGAATTTTTCTTCGTCGTCCTAATATGAATTTGTTTCTTTCAACAGAGATAATTTCTTCTCCCAGTGTGTCTCCATTGTTGGCAGCCAATTCAATTTTTTCCATTGCCTTAAAAGCTGCCTACACCTATGTCTCCTGAACTTCAAATTTTCATCGCATTTTGCAAATAGACGATATTTTCATTTCATGCGACACTTGCAAATTAGTTTTGATTTATTTTTCACGACTGAAAGCATGAAAACTCATCCATCATTGTTTGACCTGTCATAGTCTTTCATTGATATTCTGAAAGGCACTTACCTTTGGTTTATTATTATGTGGCTGAAAAGATTTTTCAAACTATAACGTTCTTTCTTTGATTGTGAGACTTGCTTTTATTTGATTGATAAGGTATTGAGCATATAAATTTATGGTTTATACTTGATTATATAGGGTTCATGGTTGATTTTGGCTTTTATATGATGTGATCCTTACTAATACAAGCTCTTGGCTTATCGATTTTATGAAATCTCTTGTCACAATGTTTTATAAACTTTGATTACACATTATGCAACAAGCGCATGAGTAACATCTGAGTTTGATTTCATATTGAATGGCAATAGTTTGAAGTTATGCAATGGCGCATTAGTTAAACTTTTGGGTTTTGATTTTATGGTTTGAATTATTACTTGGCGTATGTTTAATTTATGGGTTTGATTTTACGTTGAACATTCATGGTTTCAAACCATAGATTGGCACACTGGTATATTATCACTCACCGTTTAAATCTTGGGATGGTTGAATATTTTGGTTTATGTTATGATTGATGGAACAACATTGTACTCTACCATTAATGTTTTGCATGGCGGTGAACTAACTCACCACCTTCGCACGCGGATATTGATTTGCCTCCCCTTTCATCGTTCTCACCTGTTAGCCTAAGCGATTTTGCTCCTGTGTGTTTATCCGAACCCTACCATATGCCCGCACCATGGCTCCGGTCGTAAGGGTTGAACCCAATGGTAGCCAGGCATTGTTGATGTTCGACGGTGCTTACAGTGACCTTGAGGATTTCGGATGGCTCCCGTTCATACGAAAGTTTGATGGATATAACCCTAGGATGGCTCAGCAATTTGCATTAACCTTTGATGGCTGTCGAGCCAAGGTTGGGGATGTGCAATTGGAAATTGATGAGCAATTTCTCAGTTTAGCTACCGGTCTACCTGCTGTCGGACAGAGATGGTCAAAAAATTGCAAAGTGGAATATGTCCCGTGGACATTTCTCTTCTAGTCACGAAGAGTGAGCTCCTGTGACAAAGGTTTTCCCGCAAATATGCTAAAGCAACGATGGCATGACTTGTTGATGATAACTAAACAATTTTTCACCTGCGAGGGCAGGTATGGTTTCGTCTTCTTGTACCACCTTCGGCTACTGATGGTTTTCATGGGCTATGAGCTTAATATGCCTTACTACTTGCATAGGAGTCTATTTAAAATGTCTAAAAGATATAAGCGGAACCAGGCCGATAGCAGTCTATTTCATTTTGGGTTAATTACATTATAAACCCACGCAGGGGTGCGGTAATCCCTCTTACAAAATTGTGTGTTGGAGAAAAAATGCACTGTAGAACCAAAAAGTCTTTGACATGTTTGCATATGTTGATGCATATCTTCATGGTACATGGAGTTGACCCCCTAGTTAAAGAGGCAGTCAACATCTGGCTCCACATGGGGATGTGTCTTCGATCTTCTCAGATGGGACGAAGAGCATACAAGAATCCAGCATCTACAAACAGGTGCTCACCAATATCCAACATAAGCATACATATATATCGAATAAACAAAATAAATGCTATAAACGATATTTACATAATGAAATAACTATTGTAGAGCATCTATAAAAATGAAACTATGATACAAAAATACATCTAAGTACATAATCACATAATAAATGAAAGAATACAAAATTGAAATACAAAAGGAGGGTTAGAGATACGTTACAACCGTCCATGCACTGGATGCAATGAAGCCATAATTGTCTGAAACATCCTTGTCCAGTATGACTCACATAAGATCCCCTCCCAAGTTTTATCAACTTGGAACTTTTTGTGTGGAAGAACTAGCCAAACTTCATGTTCCTTCCTTCCTTCAACCAAACACTGGAATATGACAATCTGTGTAAACTCTGAATACTTTGTTTCTCATGACTATCAAGGTGGGAGGCCAACCAATGCTCATAATGATATGTCATCGATAAACCGCAGTTGCCCTCCATTTTCCCACTGTTTTGTACAAAGTCCTCTTTTGGGTGAGAGATCAGAAACAAACATGTCAATGGAACCATTATATTGTTTTCCTCAAGGTTGTCAAGGTTCTCCTCCAAAGAGATTGGTTCCATGGGAGGAGGGTGGGGACTTGAATTATCCAGATACTCAACATTTTTAAACTCAAATTCCTTTACCTCCTCAAAGTAAATGACTGACTCATCCATATATTCATCCAGAATTTCCCTATGAACTTCCTCATCTTTTTCTCTGTCAAGCTCAAATTCAAGGGGGTCTGAATATTCAATATAAGCTTTTGTAAAGTCATCTTCCATGACCTCCAATTTATCTTCTATGGACGTAATTTTTTCATTCATGGTTTCACATTATTCTTCCTAGGAAAGTTGGACATTCTGAATTATGTCTTTAAACTCCTCAATGGGATTTTATGGAGAATCAACCTCTATGTCTGAACTGATCGTTTTTATATTTGGAAAATTTTTCCTCCTCCATGTTTCCATAAAACTATGAAACAATTCATTGTGAATTTCATGTTGACTACGCCCAAACAGATTCAAGAAGGCATGCAACAAATCTCGTATGGTCTTGAATGTCTTATCAGGTGAGTGATGAAACCAATCATTTGCCCGGTCACCACAAAGAGTAAAGACAAATAATTGCATTAGAACATCCTCATAAATAGGCGGATCACACCATCTCTTGATACACTTAGTGAAAGCCCAGATGTGAGCACCAGGATGACCATGATCATAACAGTCAAGAATGTTATCAGTAACATCTTCAGATATATCATGAGGGTAACCAACATTTCCTGAAAAATCAATAGGATCAAAAAAACCATCCATTTCTAACTAGACATTTAAACAAAAGCCTAAAGAAAAGGACTGGGACCCAAAATTATAAAGGATCCGACAAGAAGGGAAACATGCTAACTTCATCCAAAAACCTTTGCAAGTTCAAGGATGAAGAAAACAGGCCGTGATTTCCTTCTTGAAGAATACTTTGTCAAATTATTTTTAAAGTGGAGTCACCAGATGACCAAGCTTATGAAACAAACAGGAGCATCAGACAAAGTAAAAACAAGAAGGAAGGCAAAAGTTAGATTATTAAGTTGGAACAAGAATTGGATACAAGTGAGTGCTTCTTCTCCAATAATTTCAAGAATCTCACAAGGATTTCTCCTTGCAGTATACTTGACAGATTTGTTCATTGGAGTTGACACTTGGAAAGGAAACACACACAATCAACCAATGCAAGTTCAAAGACTTTTAGGGACTAAAGTATATTATTGCTTAGTTCTAAAAGAATAAGTTAAGTCATTTTGACCAAGGATAAATTACTTATCCCTGGAAACAGCGCCAAAGATGTTGTCGTCCTTATACAAACTTGCAAATGTGAGCTAAGTCCTGCTCACTTAGTGTGTCCTCGGAGGCACAATGCCTAGGTTCAAAGTCCACGCTGTCACTTTGACTTGAACCTCTTTCGTCTAGGCTAACTCCTAGGGAAGCCAAGGGGGGTAGACCCTAGTTACTAGATGATATTAAGAGTTTTAATTTTCTAGGAGTTGATTTTAATTGGTTAAAAGGTCAGGGGGAATCTAGCCTAAGATGTCAAGAAGTGAGGCAACAAGGCCTACCCTAGCTTTACAGGTCAACCCTAAGGCCGAGTACTCCAGAACATTTTCATGGCTTTCCTCAAACCCCGGTTTTTAAGTGGCGAAGATGGTGAGTTAAGGTGTCCTATTAAGTCTAATTAATAAATTTTAGATATATGAGCTAAATATGTGAAGTGTGATTGAGTGCTTGTAGCTTGCTCAACAAGAAATTGCCAAAATACTGAAAATTGAAAGATAAGAAGGTTGATGCCTTTAGACAATGGATTGCAAGTTAAATTTTAGTTTCTGGAAAAGGCCTTGGGGACCCAAACCAGAAATAACAAGAGTTCTTAGTTGTTATATTGCAAATGTGAAGTGTGAGAACTGAAAGTAACTTGCGGAATTGTAAAAGCTTGATTACGTGGGAGTTTCCAAATTACGTGGGAGTGGGGACGTGAGGGAGGTACGTGAGGTTAGTGTGAGTGGAAGAGTGTGTGTGGGAGACACTCCAAATGGGGAGGTGGATGGGAGAGGAAGGGCACACCTCATGATGAGGGGCCCATAACTCACTTAACATGTATTATTATATCAATTAATAAGCTATTACATGCTCACGTGGGGAAAGGGTGTACGTACCCATTATGTGGGAAATAAATTAAAAGGTGGGTAATAAAGGGTAAGTAATGGTTAGGGATAGGTTAGGCGTTCTTCTCATCATTATTTTCCACTTACTTCACTCAATTTGGACCATTATTACAAAAATTACATTTTCTCATGTTCTGGGTTTGGCACTTAAAACCGTCATTTTCCGAAAAAATCCTAAGTGGACAAAAAACCTAGCACGACTTGTCCGACTGAGTTGAAACTTGGTCCATGGGTTTAGGGGGTCTCATTATATTTATTTTGAGTATAAATTCCCCTATTAAAGATCCTAGGACCTAAGTTTTACATTAAATACCCAGAATTAATTAATTAATTAATCAATTAATTAATTCGGAACCTTAAAAAAAACCTAGCTATACTTGACATAATTTCACGAAATTTTGTGTGTTGTCTTACATGGTCATTCACATCATTCCTAAACACTAGCTACATACGAATGACTTCACTAGAACTCCTTTCACCACTTTGGAGGATTTATTGGGTGGGAGTGAAAAACTCAAGGGAGATTAACCTGGCTGGTTAGGCCACATTAACCTCCTAAGGATAAAAAATATTCAGCGAAAGGAACTCTCCTAATGAAAAAACCCTAAGGAAACTAACCTAACATGATCCATGTATACCTATTACATTATAAACCCGCGCAGGGGTGCGGTAATCCCACTTACAAAACTGTGTGCTGAAGTAAAAAAATGCCCTGTAGAGCCAAAAAGTCTTAGACATGTTTGCATCTGTTGATGCATATATTCATGATACATGGAGTTGACCCCCTAGTTGAAGAGGTGGTCAACAGACTCAAAGAAGAGAAAACTTCATCTTTCCCTGCCATATGATGGGATGGACCAAAATATATAATCCATGAATTAGATGAGAAACTAATTGCAACCAGAGCATGATGATTACCTTTGTTAGGAGCAGGATATTCTTCCTTCTGCTTCTTGACTCCCTCTGGAATGAAGTTTCCAAGGTTGTTTTGTTGAAGTGTCTATGTCATAAGATCGATCGGTTTCTTCATGCATGCAAATTCTTCATGATTCAGTTTATTGCAGTAAGTGCACTACTTTCCCTTCTTCTTCTTCCTCGAATTTGAAGAGTCTTTGGAACCTGAAGAATCATTAAAGGGTTTGGAATATCCCTCCTTCATGTTATGTTTGGATGACCCTTTTCCATCATGCACAGTGAGTGCATGTGCTTTGGGATCTTTCATGAGACCCATCTGTATGAGTTTTGTCTTCTCTTGTGTAAGAGACTCAATCTACTGGGCCAACGTAGGAATTTTCCAATTTGTTTCAAAAGACATCTGCCATAATAGAAATTGGAGACATATACAGTGTATTATGGTCCTGGCTTGGCCAAGATTGTTAGAATAAGTTGTTTCTCTTGTGTAGACTTGTCAATACAAGTGATCTGCGCACAACGGACTAGATCCACCTTCCCCAAAATCAGGTCAGGGCACAAAGCCTACTCCTTATTAACACAGATCCTTACTAACATATCATGCACATATCCAATTAGAAAAATCTATTACATTTCTTGCACTAAGCTTCTACTTTAAACATATGGTGCACATATCCAACAACTCCATTTATTACATCACTTAGCTACTTATTTATACATTTACAAAAATACCTAATCATGGGTAAACCCATGGGCTGACATCCCTTAACCCATTACATAAGCACTAAAACCTTTTTCTCGGTCCACAAGCCCACAAAAAAGAAAGATCCCATGATCTCAGCTCCACCTGGGTGCTCCATCTTCGACCAGCCTGTCAAAGTCCCAAAAGTGGTCAAAAACGACCAATGTTTCCACAAAACTTGGTCAAGGGTCAACAACCACCGAAAAATTAAAATTGAATTCGACCAAATACATAACAAGTAAAACATGTACTGCGATCGGTCCACCTGCTTCACCGAAGTCACTAGCGCCCATGAAGGTCATGGGTTCAAATCGCCTGGGTGGTTATAACAAAAAAATTTGACCTAGCCATCATTGGAAAATTTAGGGTGCCACGTGGCACCCTCTGATTGCACCACGTTTCATCTTATGATTGGTTTGTACCATCATAGTCAGCGGCACTGTTAAGGTCCTAACCCGCTGTTGGAAACCAATACAATTTTTTCTATTGCCCTATAAGCTGCCTACACCTATGTCTTCTGAACTTCAAATTGTCGTCGCATTTTTCCAAATAGACGATATTTTCATTTCTTGCGACATTTGCAAATTGGTCTTCATTTATTTTTCACGACTGCAAACGTGAAAACTCCTCCATAATTATTTGAACTGTCATGATCTTTGCATTGATATTTTGAATGGCACTTACATTTGGTTCGTCATTAAGTGGCTGTAAGGATTTTCGAACTATGCCTATTTCCCTATTCTTACGTTGATTTAGCAACTTGATTTTTATTTAATTGGTAAGGCATTGAGCATGTAAATTTATAGGTTATACTTGATTCTATGAATTTCATAAGGGTCATGGTTTATTTTTGTTTTTATATACATAGTGTGATCCTTATGTTAAAATTTATATAGCTCTTGGCTTGTCAAATTTATGAAATCGATTGTCACAATGTTTTAAAACTTTGATTACATACTTATACGATGGCACATATTTAATTTTTGGGTTTGATTTCACATTGAATGACAATGGTTTGAAATTTTACAATGGCGCATTGTCATATCATCCATCGTTTGATTTTTATGGTTGGTCGAATGATAAGGTTTAAACTATGTTATGATTGATTGAACAGAGGATTAATCACCAATTGTACTTTGCCATTACTATTATGCATGGCAGTAAGTGATTCCACCACCCTCGCATGCGCACATTAAATGCTTCCCCTTTTATCGTTCATAGTGGTTAGACCGAATGACTCTTCTCCTGTGTGCTGGTGTTTTCGAACCAAAACCTTACCATGTGCTCGCAACATGGCTCCAGTCGTGAGGGCTGAACCAAATGGCAGCCAGGCTCTGTTGATGTTTGACAGTGCCCGCAGTGACCTTGAGAACAGTGGGTGGTGCTCGTTCATACAAAAGTTTGACGATTTTAACCTCTGCGTTGCTAGGCAATTCGCATTGACCTTTGATGGATGTCGAGCCAAGGTCGGCGATGTTCAATTGCAAATTGACGAGCAATTTGTAAGTCTTTCTATGAGTTTTCCAGTCACTGGACAACGATGGTCCAAGAATTTCAAAGTGGAAGAGGTCCCTTGGACTCTGCTCTTCCAGTCACGTAAGGTTAGCTCCTGTGACAAAGGTTTACCTGTGACCATGTTGAAACAGCGATGGCATGATTTATTGATGATTATCAAACAGTTTATCACCTGCGAAGGTCGGTATGGTTTTGTTTTCTTACACCACCTTCGTTTGCTTATGGTTTTTATGGGTTATCATCTCAATATGTCGTATTATCTGCATAGAATCCTGTTTAAAATGTCTAGGAAATACAAAAGGAACCAGGATGATAGCAACCTCTTTCACTATGGGTTGGTTAAAATGATTGTTGTCTGTCATTTGGGGTTACACAGAGACTGTTGGAATGATTTCCTTGCTCGCAATGATTTTGAGGATTCGAATCCTCCACAGGTTTACAAACCTGTGGTTACCGAGGACAAGACTATACCCCCGGTACCCTACAGTATTCTGTTACCTAAACCCTTACCCGACTCACCTATCGACCTACCCCACTCTGTGACCAAGGGCGTCGAGACTGTTAAACCTGTGGGAAAGAAGCCTAAATCCAAGCCTACTTCAAACGCCAAATGCAAAAGAATGCTCGTTTAATATCTCGATTGGCAAGGAACAAGCCGAAACCTCCTGTCAACCCTGACCCTATCGTTTTGAGTGAAGACTCTGACTCGGAAGTGGAGCGTTTCTTGGCTAGTGAGTATCCCTATTCGAAAGGCTTGTGTACCAAACCCTCGTATGAATTCGTATCAAAACTACCAACTTGCTTGCAAAATGACCCTAACTACCCAGACATTAAGCTGCCTTGTAAAACCCCTAGTCATTCATCAAAACCCCCTCCTTCTCTGCCTCAACCTACAGTACCACCCTGTGATCAATGTAGCTCGTGGTTAGAGAGGTATTATCTTGATGTGTCAATGCTACAGTCGAGAATTCACTCTTTGGAGGACCAGGTTGCACGGCTTACTAGTCAAAAGGATAAGTTGCAAGCCACTGATAAGAAACAGAGGAAGACATGCTCTATTTTGTTTAAAAATGTGGAGTCAACTACAGCGGTCGTGAATTCAAAGTTGGCATGATAGAAGCCTCACTGGTATGTTCTATCATTTGTTTATATAACGAATTCGAATTCTTTGAATAGTTTTGTCTACAGCGTGGATTTGCTCTGTCACATTATGTACATAGTTTTGTTTTGATAAATCGAATTTCGTTTTCCCAGTTTAGCTTTGATTGGATTTCCTTCGATTTGATTGATCGTGGTATGGATTGGATTGGTTTGATTTATCTTAAATTGGATGCTCTGTTGTCAATTGAAGTCGTTGGTATCTCATATTCGATTCTGAACACAATCACATTTCGTTTTGATTTCGTTATAATGTATATGCTATGTTTGGTGACAATTGTGATATGGTTAACTGTTACGGTTTTATTTACATATGACTTTCGACCAGCTCGAATACAGTTTGGATTATGTTTAATATGATTATGTTTTATATGCACCCAAATCATGAATAGATACGAATCATAACAGTTATACCCAGTCAGTTAATTTGCGTTGGTTTACTCCACCATGTTATCAGTACGATTCATATTGAAATGAATATACTGTTTAAATTTGATTTGAGGAACGAAAGTGACTATATCCAGGTTCACGATTTGTTTCTATATTTAACTTAGTCACGATTTGTTTCGATTGTTGCCCAGTTTACGATTATCACTTATGTCGATCTGATGATGGTTTTGATCACTATTTGATCCTTTCTGTTGACTGTGTAACGCTCAGCGATCGAAATCTATGGCGAATTTTGGTTGATGATGTTATGAATGTTTTATTTACCCATAATCGTAACAGTCTTTCCATCTTTGTATTTAATTAAAACAACCTGAATCTTATGCTACATTATTATAGCCATAACGAATGGATTATGATTGTGTTGGATTAGATCGTATCACACACGATATGACTCACTTTTAATTTCATCTGATATGAAACAGTCTTGTTACTATTTGACCCGATTTTATGGTAAAAGAAAAACAGAGTGTTCTTACCCCTGTTTTCGATTGAATCACTGTTGATTTTGTTTAATTTGAATGATAAACTCATTTGAATCATTAGTGATTCATTTTTAATGTTTATTGAAAGAAAATTGGATTTGATTCTTTTAAAAAGATTTGATTTGATTTCTATTCTGATCCTGTATGCTATTTTAGACTAGCTACAGAATCAGATGATTCTGTAGCTA
>ML779096.1:643524-680969 GCA_009831015.1 Picea engelmannii | reverse complement strand
CAACAAGTGTTTGGAAACATATATGAGGTGCTTTGCCTCTAAAAAACAACACCAGTGGGCTCAATGGTTACCCCTCACTGAATGGTGGTACAACACTACATACCATACAGCCACTCACATGACTCCTTTTGAAGCAGTATATGGACAAAAGCCAACTTCAGTTCTATCATACTTACCGGGTACCTCGAAGGTCCAGGCAGTTGAACAAACACTTACAGTCCAAAAGGATATCCTTTGTACCCTTAAAGAGAACTTGGTCATGGCACAGAATACAGTGAACCAGCAAGCAGATCAAGGTTGCTCTGAACGTCAATTTGCAGAAGGGGATCAGGTTTTTCTGAGACTGCAACCATATAAGCAAACTTCCCTCAAGGCCGAGAAGTGTCAGAAGCTAGCACCCAAATTATATGGCCCTTACACAGTTCTCAAGCATGTGGGACAAGTCGCATATCAGTTAGCTCTGCCCAGTCAGTCGAAGCTACATCTTGTTTTTCATGTTTCATGCTTGAAGAAGGTGATTGGAACCAGGTGCCAAATTCAAACCAACCTTCCAGAGTAAGCTGAAGAAGGATCCATTTGGCTACAGCCGGAAGCAGTTTTGGACCAGCATCAGCGTCGCCTGCATCAGAGAACCATCAAGGAAGTGCTAGTACAGTGGAAAGATATGACTCCAACAGATGCCACTTGGGAACCAGCTACCATTCTGTAGTAGTTTCCACATCTGAAGCCTTGAGGACAAGGTTGTTTCTAAGGGAGCGGACATGTTAAGGTCCTAACCCGCACATAGATAGATCAATGTATTTGGATGTAATAAAGGTCAATATTAATAAGGCCTTTCAATAAAATAGAATAAGGCTGATGTAAGAAGACCTAATAGAAGCTTCTGCTTCTAGAAGGATCTTCCTCTAGATGCTTCTCTTAATAGAAATATTTAGTATAAATAAGGGGCGAGGGTATGTGAACCCTAGCTTGGAGATTATTGTAACAGAGCGCTGCTCGACTGGAGGTTTCCCCCTCGAAGAGGCCTATGAACATTGCTTTCTGAATCAAAGTTATTTTTCTATTGTTATTTCGTATATCATTACTGTGTATTGGAAGATTATGCTGGATATTTTACTGTTATTCTGCCATTTCTAGCATTTTATTTATGTTCTGCATATTTTATATATCTGGTATCTTGCAAGCACAATCAACATCTATTCATCCTTTCAAGTTACCCCATACATCCCATTTAGTTTCCACGTCAGCTTCTGTACAACCTTGTCACCTTCCAAGTCATTTTCCATGTCATCTATTGTATAGCCACATGTCGTGCCACATTAGGTATGTATTGCACACTCACCTTGCCACATCAGCATCTGTATGACCCAGTTTTCGTCCATTCTAATATCCCTAGGCCGAACCCAATTTTAATGTAAATGAAAATGTACTTAAGCTAGTGATTTGTTTTGATATCATTTTGTATGCACATTTCATGGCATAGTGTGCACTTGTACTGCGCAGTAAAATGATGAAGTATACACATTCCTGGATACCGCGTGCAGTAACTTGAGTGTGCATGATTTTGAGGCCAGGGATCCTTTTCTGTATATGTTTTGTTTTATAGGTTGGTGAACTAGATATTATAAGCTAGGATGCTTATGTTTTGGTTAGGCTGGAGAGCCTAGATGTTAAAGGTCGGTGTGCCTAATTTTGTACATGTCTCATAATTAATATAAAATACATCGCTACGCACAGACTGACCACAATAAAAGAGATGGGAGACTAAACTCCACTAGATAGGGAAAGGGAGGGGACTAAAAAGTTAAGGAAAAGGGATAAGCTACGGAGCTTAAGACAAAAAGGAATATTATATTAATATTTCTTAAATTATAAAGTATGGATAATTATTTTATCCTTAGTTCTAAAGTTGGGGACAAGTGGGCCAAAGTAGCTCCCAACATGACAAGTGTCAAGTTCAGGACATGCATACATATTTTTTGGACTTAGTTCATTTCCTATCATCTTTTCCATCATTATTCCCATCCTCATCATTCACTCATCCAGTCAATCATCCATGAGCATTCACGCACCCTTGGAGTTATCCTTCGTATCTTCATGACTATACCTGAACCCGTATCCATAGCCATTTTTGTGTTCATTTAGATGGTTATCTTGGGAGCTGAACTAAAGAAGTGGGTTATTTGGCCAATGGGATATTGAAGAGGCAGGTTGTTAGGCCTGTGCACAATTCTCTAGGTGAGAGAATTGTTGGGGATTGATTTTCTGAAGGTGTTGAACTGTAGCTACAGTGCTCTGAGACTTCCTGTCTGGCTTATTGCTGAAGTCTGGAAAGGAAGTGGGGCAGCCGAAGGACTGTTGAACAGAGAAGGGGTACACTTCCTGGGGTGGGACAGACATGTGGGGTATGAGGGACTATAGGATGTTAGTTTGAGTTGGCACCTGAGACAGAGTCTTTGTTGTTGTCTATGAGCCTTTAGCCTAGTTAGGAATCCCTTAACCCGAGTGGAGTTTAGTCCCACCTCGGGGGTGACTCAATGCTGAGAGTGATTAATAGTGTGGTCTAAGGATGGGAGGTTCGTGGAAGGTATACACGTAGTTGGTGACATTTTTACCAAGATAAGTGCCAATTGTGTGATAAATTTACATGTTGCATTGTTATTTACGTGTTTAGTTTTATGGGTTTAACTTATTGAGTGTTTATAAATGTGTTTATAGTTATGGGTATATTCTGTATATGTCCCATGTATACGTTTACAGTTATTTTGGTGTGAATCTGTGCATTTACATAATGTATTTGTCTATTTATGTTTAATATATATGCTTCAGTAAGAGTTCTATGTGTATATATTTGAATTGCATGCAATTCAAAAAATTTATGTGGCATAGCTCAATTAGATGTTGGGTATGTTACAGTATGTTCCCCAGCGAGAACGTAAGAGTTCTCTGGCATAGTGTGGCCCAACATGGATGGTCGGGGACGTTACAACATGGTATCAGAGCTTCAGTTTTCAACACTAAGCCTGGATGGACCGAGCAATTTGAGTTGAAGAAAAATTTCATAGAGAATCTATTTCGAAGTGGCCAAAATTCGAGTTGCAGAGCATCCATGGTAATATTTACAAGCAACAACGCGGAATTGGGAAAAGCTCCAATTTTTGTTGTTAAATTCATGATAAAATTGAGAAATTCATCCAAGTGGTGAGATATTAATGGTTTAATATCTATTCTAGCAAATCGGTACTTGGAATTCATTGAATTCGAAGTTACAGTGAAGCCATGACATATGGAGCGAATTTAGTGGTTAAAATTCTCAATTCGTGAATTGATTTTTGGGTAAATTTGTTCCAGAAATGTCAACCCACAACGATTTATTGTTGCAGAGGTTGATTTGTTGTTATTAGGGTGAAATTGAACAAATTTCATGGTTGCATAATGTCTATGGTAAATTCGGGAAAAACTTAAGCAAAAGCCCCAATTTCTACAACAGAATTCATGAGGAATTGATCGTCGTAAAAGTTGGTGATAGGTTAAATTCAAAACTTCGCGGAAAGATATTGGCGTGTTGGTGCACGCGCTAAATTTTGGTGTCGCGCGAAAAAATGCTAGTGTGTAGGTGTGCGTACTAAATTTTGGTGTCGCACAGAAAAATGTAAGTGTGCGGTTGTGCACGCTAAATTTTGGCGACGCATGAAAAAATGTTGGTGTATAGGAGCACGCACTAAATTTATCATTGCATGGTGTACACACACATAATATTGGCACATGTGGTGTGTGAAGTGTTGGCAAAGTGCAAAGGAGTTTTGTTGGTGCACGCGCAATGTGGGTATATGTTGTCTCGCGCAATGTGGGTATATGTTGTCGCGCGACAATTTAGTTAGTAATGCGTGCAAAGTTTTGGTGCGCGGTGGAGACATTTTAAACTCTAGCATGGTGTACTGTATACAGTACAATGCACGTGGAATATTAGTGCGTGATACAAAAACAACAGGTTATAGTGCAAGAACCTAGACTGTGCACAGTAGATATTGGTGCTCGACACAAAAGTAGTGTGCCCAAGTTATTGGCACGACAGAGAATTGATACATGATGGTTTTAAAGTGCATGAAGCATTATTTACCTTGTGTTGTTGTTTTTCATGGTGAATATGGGCTTACAGGTTGAAACTTGTGTGCGCAAAGTTGTTTGAAGGGTGGACAACAAAAAAAAACCAGTGATTTTCTGTGACGTTTTGTATCATTTGAACGTGATCTTTTTGCAGCGTTTTTTTTAGGGCCTTAAGAGAGTTTTCAGAAACAAAAAAAACATGAGATAGAGGTGTACAGATCTCAGAGATATCTTTCTAATGGTGTAAACCGTTCATCAAACAGAGCTTTTATGAGAAAGTTATAGCATAAACGGTGAAGGGTAAATTTTAAGACCCGTCTAACTTCAAAGAGCCATAACTTTTTTCTTCGGAATCTGATTGAGGTGTATGAATAGTCAATGGAAATATATTGAGCCATAGAAGACATTCCAAGAGATGAATTAAATTTTGGGGCATGTTAAATATGTTTAATATGGAAAATAAGGTACATATAGCATTCCATACCAAAAACACAAAATGGCCTAGAACTTCAACAGGCTGTAACTAGCATCGAAGAACCCAGAAAGAGATGAAACTTGGATAGAGTGTCCATAATATGTATATGAATAAAAACAATTGAAATCCTGCAAAAAATCCAAAGGATTATATGCAAAAAATCATATTTACAGCGCAGAGTTGCGCCAAGTTGAAAATGAGTAGAACAATTAATGGGAAATTTTCAAATAGCCATAACTTTCTACTCAAGACTCGGAATTGAGCATGGGAGTAGGCATTGAAAAGGTATCGGAAAATGGAATCTAAATATACATCGATAAAATTGATCGGGGAATTCAATTTTTCAGGAAGTCAGAAGAAATATTTCTGATATATATTGAACCAGAATGGTTCATATTTGCATGAAATTGTTCAAACAATTAGCCTGACAAAGTTTTGTTGGTTGCACATTTTGCAAAGTTAACAAAAACTAGATCATATGAAGATAAAAATTGAGTCCAGATTAATGGAAGAAGCACAGGGGACTTACATTTAGGAGGATTATATTAGAGGGATGGATGTCCATTTGTGCATTGAAGGAACAAACTCCAATGGGCATGGAGAAGGAAGAGATGAAAACATGAATATGGAAGAGACCATTAAAAATTTACAGAAGGATGTCCAAAGCCATAAATATAATAATGAAAGGCTTATGAGAGCCAAGGAGCAGTAGGATGACTTCAATAGGAAGTTAATGCGGATCTTGAACCGAATAGAAAATAAATTGGATAAGGAGAGTGGCTCAAGCAAATCAGGAAGTCAGAGGAGTTCTGATGAGAAAAGAAAAGCAAGAAGTGTTAGAAGACATCACCATCACTCCCCAAGGAATTCCAATAAGAGAGCAGACAATAGATCAAGTCCATCCCCTGTCAAGAAGCACAAGAGGTCTGGGGTGGATGAGATATGAGGAGAAATGAACAAAATAACACCTCCTACATTTGATGGTGAGCACAAAAAGGATGAAGATGTAGAAACATGGTTGTGGGGCATGAGAAAGTATTTTCAATTGCATAATTATTCTTCTCATGCGGAAGGTAGAATTTCCATCTATCAACTCAAGGTAAAGGAATCCATGTGGTGGGATCAACTTGTGCAGTTGCAGCACATTAAAGAGAAAAGTGTTATTTGGATGGAATTCAAGAAATATTTCGAAAAGAAATACGTGACTAAGAGATACTATAACAAGAAAATGAAAGAGTTATTTTAACTCAAACTTGGGAGTATGACCATATATGAGTATGAAACAAGGTTTTTATAACTGTTGAAGTATGTCTCTTTCATCAAGGATGAGACAGTTAAGATTCAAATGTATTTGAGTGGATTGTCATCATTTATTAGTGATGAAATATAGTATGATGATCCAAAGACATTGGAGGAGACCATAAGGAAAGCTAAATGCCTATATGATCAACAAAAAGAAAGGCAAACTTTCAAAAAATCTTGGGAAGACAAAAAGAAATTCCAGGTGGATCAGAGGAAGAAGGGATCTAAGCCACCATTCTTCAGAAATAATACTCAGAGACAGCCAACTCCTAGAGAACGCATAACAATTGAGGCAGGAGGTCAAAGGCTAAGGCAGCCACATATTCAATTTTGGGGTTGTAAAGGGGATCATATGTTCATAGATTTTCCTCACAGAGGTGAAAAAGGGAGGACTTTTCACAATGTACATCAAGTTGAAACAATGGAGGACATGGGTAGAAATATGCCAAGGATCTATGCAGCCCTGGACAACAAGCAAGAAGAGTATCAGTCACATATGATTGAAGTGGAAGGTATGATCAACAACCAAACCATTTCTATTTTAATTGATTCTGGAGCTAGTCATAGTTATATAGATCCTAAGATGGTGGAAATTTTTCATTTTCCAAGAAGAAAGCATGGGAAATCTTGGTTGGTGCAGCTGGCTACAGGAGCCAAAAGAAAAGTTAATAAGATGGTTAAGTCGTGTCTTATGGACATGAATGGACTAAACACCATGGAAGATTTGAACATCTTGCCTTTAGGTTCTTATGACATTCTAATTGGGATGGATTGGTTGGACCAGCATCATGCTATCCTAGACTGTCATAACAAGTCATTTACTTGCTTGGATGAGGAAGGGAACCTAAGGAGAGTGCAGGGGATTCCCATGGAAGTAACCATCAAATAAATTTCATCATTGCAGCTGAAGAAATGTTACAGGAAAGGATGTCAAATAATTGCAGCTCATATGCAAGAGACACCTAAAGATAAGGTGCCAAATTTGGAAGATCATGAAGCCCTGGAATATTTGGAAGATGTGTTCAAGGAAGTACCATGAATACCCCCCAAAGAGACATATTGATTTATCTATAAATTTAATTCCTAGAGCAACTCCGGTGTCAAAGACTCCCTACAAAATGAGTACACCAGAGTTGAAGGAGCTGCAAATGCATCTTGAAGAAATTCTGAAGAAAGGTTATATACACCCAAGTGTGTCACCTTAGGGCCCCCGGTCTTGTTCATGAAGAAGAAATATGGAATATTAAGATTGTGCATTTATTTTAGACAGTTGAATAAAGTGACTGTTAAGAACAAGTATCCTCTGCCAAGTATTGATGATCTTTTTGATCAATTGAAGGATGCAAAGATATTTTCAAAGATAGATCTTAGATCAGGATACCATCAGGTAAGGATTAAGGAGGAAGATATCAGCAAGACCTTTTTCAGGACAAGGTATGGTCATTATGATTTCACAGTGGTGCCATTTGGGTTGCCAAATGCGCCAGTTGTTTTCATGTGCTTAATGAATGGTGTTTTCTGAGAATATTTAGAGAAGTTTGTCATTTTCTTTTTGGATGACATTCTTATATATTCCAAGTCAGAAGAAGAGCATGAGAATCATTTGAGAATAGTGTTGCAAGTATTAAGGGAGCATCAGTTGTATGCCAAATTGAGCAAGTGCTCATTTTATCAGAAGAAAATTCATTATTTGGGTCATATAATTTCAAAGGATGCGATAGCAGTGGATCCTGAGAATATAGAAGCCATTAGAGAGTGGTCAACGCCAAATAATGTGACAGAGTACAGATCATTCATGGGCCTTGTAGGCTACTACAGGGGATTTATTGAAGGATTTTCAAAGATTTCACACCCAATCACTTCCTTGCAAAGAAATGGTGTGAAGTTTCATTGGAAATTGGATTGTGAAAAGAGTTTCCAACACTTGAAACAGTTATTAACAAGTGCTCAAATACTAAGGATTGCAGACCCAAATGAAGACTTCATTGTATGCATAGATGCATGTAAGGAGGGACTTGGTGAAGTCCTTAGTCAAAATGGGTGTGTTATATGTTATGAGTCAAGGAAGTTGAAAGAGAATGAAAGACATTATGCCACGCATGATTTGGAGTTGGCAGCCATAGTGCATGCCTTGAGGAAATGGAGACACTACCTCATGGGGAAAAGGTTTGAGCTAAGAACAAACCATAATGGTCTGAAATATTTATTTGATCAACCAACTCTAAATGCTAGGCAAACCATATGGTTAGAATTTCTAAGTGAATATGACATTGATATAAATCATATCAAGGGGAAAGAGAACAAAGTGGTTGATGCACTCAGCAGAAGAGTCCATGAATTACATACTACATCCATTATCATATACCAATCAGATTTGAAAGACATAATTACAGAGGCTGCTAAATCAGATTTGCAATACAAGGAATTAGTGGCAAAATTACAACAAGGTATTTTGCAGCAGAAAATTGAAGAATACAAGCTAGATAATGACGAAATTATCATGTACAGGGGCAGAATTTATGTACCAAATTCTCAAGAATTGAAAAATCTGATATTGAGAGAAATGCATAAAGTTCCTTATGTTGGGAACCTAGGATATCATAAAACTATTGCAGTTGTCAAGAGCCAATATTATTGGCCAAGCATGAAGAAAGAGGTTGTTGATTTTATTGTGAGATGTTTGAAATGTCAAAATGTAAAGGATGAGCATAGAGACCCAACTGGTTTTCTACAGCCATTACCCATCCCTGAGTGGAAATGGGATGTTGTAACAATGGATTTCATCACCAAACTTCCCATAACAAACAAGAAACATGATTCTATCATGGTAGTGGTGGATAAGCTTACTAAAGCTACCCATTTTATTCCAGTTGAGCTCACTCACAAGGAAACGAACATTGTTGATGTTTATATGAAGGAAATTGGTAGATTACATGGCATACCCAAGACAACTGTGTCTGACAGAGATCCAAAATTTACCTCAAATTTTTGGAAGGGATTATTTAATGGATTTGGACAAATTTGAATTTTAGTACAGTGTATCCTCTAGTATCATATGGACAAACACGGAGTGTTAATCAAGTGATTGAAGATATGCTAAGGATGTATGTGATGGATAAGCCATCAAAATGGGAAGACAACCTACACTTGGTAGAGTTTTCTTATAACAATGGGTACCAAGAATCTCTAAAGATGAGCCCATTTGAGGCACTTTATGGAAGAAAGTGTAACACACTAGTAAGCTAGGATAACCCAGTAGAAAGAGAAATGGTTGGGCTAGATTTGCTCAAGGAAATGGAGGAGCAAATGATAAAAATAAAACAAAATTTAAAGGTTTCCCAAGACAGACATAAAATCTATGTTGATAAGGGAAGAACTCACAGGGACTTTAAGGTGGGTGATCATGTATTCTTGAAAGTGAAGGCCAACAGAAGTTCCTTGAAATTAGGAAATTGTTCAAAGTTAGCAGCTCGTTATTGTGGGCCGTTTGAAATCCTAGAGAGGATTGGTCCAGTAGCTTATATGATTGCATTGCCTGCATCTATGTCTGTTCATAATGTATCCCATTTATCATTACTCAAGAAATATATACCTAATTTTAATCATGTGATTGATTGGAATGTGATTCAGGTGGAGCAAGAAGGTGTTTTTCAAGTGCATCTGGTACGCATTCTGGACCGAAAAATCAAACATCTTTGGAATTGAGCCATAGGTCTTGTAAAGGTACAATGGACCTGGTACGGTCCTGAGGATGCTACTTGGGAGCATGAGGATGCAATGTGGGCAGAATACCCGCATCGTTTTTTAGGATTTTTTAAATTCTGTTATACATGGGTACATGATGCACTGAGGACAATGCATAAATAACGGGAGGGGATTTTAATATCCCTAGGCTGAACCCAATTTTAATGTAAATGAAAATGTACTTAAATTGGTGAGTTGTTTTGATATCATTTTGTATGAACATTTCATGGCATAGTGTGCACTTGTACTTCGCAGTAAAATTATGAAGTGTACACATTCCTGGATACCGTGCGCAACAACTTTAGTGTGCGTGATTCTGAGGCCAGGGAACCTTTTGTGTATATGTTGTGTTTTATAGGTTGGTGAGCCATTTATTATAAGCTAGGATGATTATGTTTTGATTAGGTTGGAGACCCTAGATGTTAAAGTCTGGTGTGCCTATTTTTGTACATGTCTCATAATTAATATAAAATACATCATTGCGCACAAACCAACCATGATAAAAGAGTTGGGGGACTAAAGTCCATTGATTAGGGAAAGGGAGGGGCCTAAAAAGTTAAGGAAAAGGGATAAGCTACGGAGCTTAAGAGAAAAAGGAATATTATATTAATATTTCTTAAATTATAAAGTATGGATAATTATTTTATCCTAAGTTCTAAAGTTGGGGACAAGTGGGCCAAAGTAGCTCCCAACATGACAAGTTTCAAGTTGGAGACATGCATACATATTGTTGGGACTTAGTTCATTTCCTATCATCTTTTCCATCATTCTTCCCATCATTCCTTCCATCATTCAATCATTCAGTCAATCATCCATAAGCATTCACACACCCTTGGAGCTATCCTTTGTATCTTCATCTGTACCTGAACCCGTATCCATAGCCATTTTTGTGTTCATGTAGCTGGTTAGCTTGGGATCTGAAATGAAGAAGCGGGTTGTCAAGCCCATGGGATATTGAAGAGGTTGGTTTTTAGGCCCATGAGAAATTCTTTGGGTGAGAGAATTGTTGGGGATTGATTTCCTAAAGGTGTTGAACTAGAACTACAGTGCTCTGTGACTTCCTACTCGGCCTGTTGCTAAAGCCTAGAAAGGAAGTGGGGCAGCCAAAGGACTGTTGACCAGAGAAGGGGAAAAATTCCTAGGGTAGGATAGGAATGTGGGGAATGAGGGACTGTAGGTTGTTAGTTTGATTTGGCACTTGAGATGGAGTCTTTCCTATTGTCTATGAGCCTTTAGCCTGGTTAGGAATCCCTTTACTCGAGTGGAGTTTAGTCCCAACTTGGGGGTGACTCACTATTGAGAGTGATGAATAGTGTGGTCTAAGGATGGGAGGTTCATGGAAGGAATACACGCAGTTGGTGACATTTTTACCAAGATAAGTGCCAATTGTGTGATAAATTTACATGTTGCATTGTTATTTATGTGTTTAGTTTTATGGGTTTATCTTATGAGTGTTTATAAATGTGTTTATAGTTATGGGTATATTTTGTATATGTTTACGATTATTTTGGTGCGAATCCATGCATTTACATAATGTATTTATTTGTTGATGCTTTATATATGCTTTCGCAAGAGTTCTATGTGTATATATTTTAATTGCATGCAGTTCGAAAATTTTATGTGGCATAGCTCAGTTAGATGTTGGGTATGTTACAGTATGTTCCACAGGGAGAACATAAGAGTTCTCTAGCGTAGCATGGCTCGACATGGATGGATGGGGACATTACATCCACACTACCACATGTCATCCTGTCATTGGGCCACGTCATGTACAAATTTACACATGTGATCCATATAGTGCCACATGTCAAATTCGTATAGTTCCACGTGTCAAATTCGTACAGTGCCAACTCAACCCAAAAAATGTCAAATATGAGTGACACATGTCACCTCCTAGTGATGTCATGTCATCATTATGACATCATCTTGAATTCATTCTAACATCACATGTCGTAGTGTTGATGTCAGCATTGACTTTGACTGTTGACTTTGACCAATTGACTTTTTTCCTGTTTGGGAATTCGGTCAGAGTGTGATAACTTTTGCATACGGTTTCTATTTGAAGAAAATATTATATGGTTGGAATCAGAATGATGAGATGGATGCAATGGCATTGGTTTCATCTGATTCCAAAAACTTTTATTTTTAGGCCTTCCAAGATCCATTTTGGATCAGAGACACACATGATCATTGGCTCATGAACATCTTATTCATATGAGTTCTTCCTAATCATCAAGATATTTCTTTGTACCTTGTGCTAGATGATGAGAGATTCCTTAATTCTCTCCTTTCAATGGGTCTTAATCTATATACTTTAGCTCATCTATTATGGAATCGCGATCTAGAGTCATAAGAGTACCTAGAGGCTTGTAGTCATTAGTGACAGGTTCTCCCACCATCGACAGTTCAGAATACATCAATGTCCCCTAATTGATGGATTTTTCAAGTGTTACACCTCAACACCTTTATTCACACTTGTTGAATGTAATTAGTGCCTTGAAACATACTTTCATTATTGGTGGTTGTCTCACGTTTGTTAACGGTATGTCTCAATGACAGGTAATCAAATGAAGCCTCATTGTTTTCGACTTCAATTCCTTTATTCACATGATGTATACTTGCACCTTCAACGGATAGTGTAGAAGACCTCTAGTTCACAGTAGTGTCATCCCATGTCTTCTTTTTTTTCATCGGACCAGTACCTATATGACTTCAATGATCATGGAAGATCATATTGCACCGCATTGTATACAGATATTTTCAGTTTATTTTCAGACTAGATTCCATTGTGTTTTGTTCGTGACTATGATCACCTATGGAATATTCCTAATTTGTATTTCCTATCCATGGCCATGAACAACTATTTGTTATTTATCCACATGAATATGCATTGTAATCCAGATTGGCAACCATGTGTACATAGTCAATATGAATTGTAATATTCTCATGGGTGACTAGTTCTTCCAGCTGGGTCCTCACTACTTCACTTCTGGGAATTATAATGTATTTCATCCATCGTGATTTCTCCTCTGACCTCACACATTAGGGGGAATATATTATAGAAAAAAATTCTACACTCCATGCATCTTTCTTTGATGGCCTTCATTTTCACTCTATAGACTCAAATCCCCCATTGTGCTCATTCCATAGTCAAAAATTCAAAATTTTGTACATATACGCGAGCCATAGTTAGACAACTCACGTATAAGTAGGTTTCTCCATTATAACCCACGTACATCAGGTTTTTTGCTCAAAATTTAAAAAAATATGTCGGGTTTCCATGCCATGTCATGAGATCCATGATCCTTGACCTTACATATATGGTAAACACTCTGACCCAACACTTCAAGTCCATTTGGAGGATATAAATTGAGCCATATAAAAGTATTTAATTAATTAATTATTGAGATAAAAGACACTCTAGAGAAATTTCATTTCATATTGATTCTGCATCCCTTTGTCCTTGAAAGTATGAACTTATTTTTTTCATCCCCCAAACTCTCCTTGTCCTGAGAAGGAGAAACTCGGTTACTCCTACTACTTGGGAACTTTCCTTTGTGGGGGATTGAATTTGTGAAGATCCAAGTGGAGGGACTTAGTTTCTCAGTTCCAATATGTGTCATTACATAATTTGGTCACCTATGTATCATTATCCTCTTTAGCAACAAGTATTGGAAAAAATAAGCTACTTTAGCAATCTACGAAATATTTGACTACTTAGGAAATTTATAAACATTCTCAAAATGTTTCTCTAAATTTTTCCAATCCTTGGAAAGCTCTTACTAGAACACCTTCCTCATTCATAGTTTCCCAAATAATATTAACACTCTTCCTATGATTTGCAAATTTGTAAAAAAAAATATTACTATGATCACCTAACTCCATCCAAGTAACCTTTTTTTTAATCGTCGAATCCATCTCTTTATCCCTTAGTAACTTCACCTTCCTTAATTTCGTTTTTTTATTCTTAGAACATCCTCCTCATTAAATACACCTCTCACATTCTTAGAGAACATGTCCAATAAATCTAGTTCAGCCTAATTAGGTAAAAAAAATTCTAATTTCTTATCTACAATCCTTCAACATTTACTTTATGCTCCTTGGATCTTGAGTATTTGATACCTACTCATTATTGTGATTCACTTCTCTATTTTAGTTTGATTCATGGGTTTTGGATTCTTTCTATGAATTTTTTTCATCATTTGGATTTCTTTGATTATCTGATTTATCACTTTCCTCTCTCTTATGATTCTTCTAATTCCTATAAACTAACCTCTCTTTTACCTCCCTTTACACTCAGGGTTCAATTTATATCATGTTGTCATTTCTAGAAATATGATCCTATATAGTGAAATGAATCTTTTTCTTTATTCTCTTGCTTAATCTCTTCCTTTCTTGTCTTTATTCGCTTGCTCAACCTCTTCCTTTGACTTCTTGATTGCACCTTGGCTTTTTTTCTTCGAAGTTCTTCTTCACTTATTGGTCCTTGTTTTTCATTATTTATTCCTCTATATTTTAAGCTACATCATTATTTCCAATCACCACAATGCTTTCCTTTTCATCAATTTTTCTTCTTCAAGTTTGTCTTTTCTTCAATTTATCATTCCTCCTTCATTTTTGTTCACTCGGTTGAGTTATTTTAACTTTTCCTCCATATTTTAAGCTTCGTCATTATTTCCAATCACCATTATGCTTTTCTTTCCATCAATTTTACTTTTGCTTATTCAAGTTTGTCTTTTCCAATTTATCATTCCTTCTTCATTTTTGTCTTTTCCTTGAATTTATCATTCCTCCTTCACTTTTGTTCACTTGGTTGAGTTATTTTAACTTTTCCACCCTATTTTAAGATTCATCATTATTTTCAATCACCATTATGTTTTTTTTTCAATCAATTTTGCTTCTTCAAGTTTGCCTTTTCCTTGAATTTATCATTCCCCCATTTTGTTCACTTGGTTGAGTTCTTTTAACTTTTATGAGATTCATGTTAGAGGCGTTAAGAACACTTTTGTTATATGACCAAGCTTTTAATATAATCTATATTTTGAAGGGACTCCTTTGTATGAGTAATTTCTTGCCATCCATGATTGCAAGATTGTAAAATAATATTCTCATAGGAGTGCTTTACTAAATCCTAAATTGATATAATTTTTGCACAAGTTTCGTTCATCATATTTATATAGTTAGATCATACTTAGAAATATCTCATTCTCCTCAATATTTTTTTTATTCTCAAAATTGAATGTTAAGGAGTAAATTCTATTGTATACAAAGGTTGAAATAAGTATCCCTATGTTGAATTGAAACCGATTATTTAGTAATTCATGAATACTTCAATTCTATCAAAGACCTTAATAAAAAAATCCCTAGTAAATTATTGTTTTGTGTACACACTAGGTATGGTACCTGTTACTGTAGAGTGAATTTTCTATAGGGATTTTCAATAATGGGTGCATATCTCCAAATTACAAAATTTTGATTTTGTTTTCCCAAATAATTTCAAGGGAGAATTATATTTTTGTTTCATTGAACAAATAGAATCACCGGTTTACTCATCATTAGGGAGAGAATTATGGATGGTTAATGATTCAAAGTATTCTAAGTGAATTTCAAATAAGTAAATGTCAAATAAGGTAACAAAGTCAAGTGACAAATATCAAATTTAAGGTTAATATTGCACTGAAGAATTCAAGAAATGAAAGAGAAACATGTAAGTACATTTTGTAGAAGTATAAAGACCAAGTATAATCACAAAAATTCTATCTATTCATTGGTTTTTCTTTTTTTTTAAGTTATGGTTCATGAAGTGTTAAAAGAATAATTTTTCATTGTCTTGATAATGAAAGTTGAAACAACCTTACTAGTACATCGAACAAGGCGAATTATATCATCAAATTGGAAATGTAATGAAACTATTAATTGTTATATTCTTCTTATTTTTAGTACTTTTTCTCACACGTGTCATTAACATTGAACATTTACATCAATTTCAAATATCAACTCTATTTGAGGAACACCTCAGGTAGGAGGAGAAATTCCATCCAACTAAAACTTGTAGGTGTTATTGGATTAATCGGTAAATGCGAACATAAACTAATATCCCTAGATCCACCTATATATAGAACAAAACAAGACAGGACATGATGCTTTCCCTAAGCTCTAATCATTGAATTTACTATCAAAAAAGAGGTGAGCGACATACCATTTAAATATCGCTTCCTTGTATCTTTGTTGTCCTTGCTCCACTCTGGTGCTCCTATGATATTGGATCTGCAAGGGAACACAAACCAACCAAAGTGAAATAAATAATAGTATAATCAATGAAAACTTATGCATGTGATCAAGGAATCATACAATAAAATGAGAGTGGTTTTATGGGAAATAAACATGTCACTACATTATATTAAGTAAAAGTGGAAGATACAACTAAAATCCTTGATGTTGCAAGGTCCCCTTTTAGTGGCCCTTTGCTTCAACACACACACTTGATCCAAACGTGCATGAAGAAGATCCACAATGACTTGTTGAACTAAGATGAATCCCTCAAGAATGAACTGAAGTAGAATTCCTCACACAATTCTTAGCCTATTCAACCTTCATTAACCTTAGCCTTTTCCATGAGAAAACCCTCTTTGTATAGGGGAAAGAGAGATGGTTAAAGATATTAGAATGATCCCACCAAATTAGAGAAGCGAGTAAGATCCTCTCTATTCGAAAGCCACCTCATCTTCTAGAATATCCTCTTCTATAACTTTCCTAAAGCTCGACCTTTTCTTAGTCTTTTACAATTGCCACACCCTAGGTATAGGACAGCCTACGGCGACATTGCAAACCAGTTTCAGGGCAGTGGGAGGCGATCAGGCATCACCACACCCTATGTATAGTGCATCCTACAGCGATCTTCTTTAATAGGATGTTTTAGAAGAGAAATCCAGTCAATTTTCTCATGAAGGAAATCTCTTTTGGGAACATGAACACATGTTGTAAAAGGATCACTGGGGTGACCAAAATACAAAAATAATGTGTAACAGTACGAAACTTCTTGTCCTTAATAAATTTGTACAAATCAACACTTATCTAACCATCAATGACTACACAAAACACTTTAGATTTTAAGGTAGGTAGAGTGGTATTCCAAGGAATGATTTTTTGCATTCCTCTTCCGAAAGTTTCCAACTTAATTGATAGTGGAGTAACATCAAGAAGCACAATGTGTCACTAACATCACTAGCTATCATTCTAACCTAGATTGTGACCCCTAAGGCTATGAATTCAACTTGATTGAAAAAGGATTTGTATCCTATTACTCCTAAAAAATATTGTCCATGATTTTTCTATAATCCAATGGAATATTAATGCATTATTTACCAACCAATTTAATCAACCAAAGAATCATTTCATAATTCAAGAGAAAATAACTTAAATAATTTGAAATAGAAAGAAGAAAAATATATCTCAAAAACTCAATTAGTAATATTCAACTACTTCCACCGACAGAGATATTCCATCCATAACCAAAAAAAAAATTAGTTCATCATTTCTAATTTCATATTTAGATTAGAAAACTAGGAATTACCGAGTACATAGGAAAATATAGAACAATTTCATAACAAAGAAGAATAAGAAAAGATACTTATGTATTTCTACATACAATATTGCATTCTATTTTATTTCAAACAATAATACATTTACTCATCAATCCTATAGGAAATTACAATGCACTAAACCATAAGCAATATAGAATTATACTCATAACATGGAAATAAATTTTATAGCAATAAAGATATATTTATCTTTTCCAATAAATGAATACCAAGCAACTAACTGAGATAAAGAAATTTTTCACCCAATCATAGGAACTTCTATGTGGATTCCACCCACTATCTAGGCTATGGTACCAGCTGGGAAAAGAATACAAATGAAAAACTTTGAAGTCAATTTTCCCATCCTAGAAAGCAATACAAGATCAACCAAGCAACCCATTGTTGAGTTCTTTAATCATACTAGTGTTTGGCACTCACAATACCTACCCCACACAACACAAAGAGGATACTCCATTCTCTACTTAATATTCCCTCAAAAGTTATTCTCTTCAATGATTTTTAGTGTATGAGTAGAAAGTCCAAATTGTTGTCTATTTTAAATGAAACTACAACATAATTTATCTTCGTTCTTCGGAATTTTTGTAGGTTTTAAACCTTTAAAATATAGCAATCCATGTACATGTTCTTTATAAAACATAAAAAAATAGCAATCATACATAGTACTCAAAATTTTACCTTGGAAACCATTAACTAAGAAAACTAGCAAATGTTTAGAGCCACGCCTCTAACTTTGATTGTATTAACTTCACCATTACAATACAATATATATAGGATCTCATAGCATCCAAAACCCTAACCCATTTGTTAAGAACCAAATATCAAAATTGCATAAAAACCTCAGAATAAGTACTCCACGCCTTGAAAAAGAGAGAAATTCAGATAATCAGCATCTTCGAGGGGGAAACCTCCTTGATCCAAAAATGATCCAAAGAAGGATAAGTACAAATCAGAACTCGCAGAAGAAACTCTGGATGCTCAGAATGGCCTCACTAGACAAAGAAAGGGAAAAATTTTGAATTTCTCAAAACTCAATGAAAATAACATTATCGCGAAGAGTGTGTCGCAATATTTCTAATGGTGCAAACGAGTCGTCAAACGGAGTTACAGATTGAAAGATATTCACGGCCAAAGTTTGGTCAACCTAGCTGAGTCAACAAGGGAATGAGTCAGCATATGTACTGTTGACATCAATATATTTAAAGTAAACATGGTAGGACCAGGAGGTGACAAGTATAATTCTGACGTCATCATGGTGATGTGGTAGCACCAGAGTCTGCCACATGTCACCCAGATTTGGCACTTTTGAACCAATTCGTGGACCAATAGGATTTTTCCACCTCGCATTCATACAATGACATGGCACTGACATAGCAGTGGTTGACGTGGATGAATGGGAAGCTTCCATGTGGACTAATCAGGGGTTTCCAGATGACAGTGGGAAAATTCCCAACGACAGCCCGTATCCAAATTTTGAAAAAAAAATAACAGATTGGCGGGTCCATCAAATCTAGTGGACCACGCCAAATCCATCCATGTATTAATCATTAGAGACTTGGATAGAGCCACAACCAAAGTTGGTGGAAAAAACTTTGGTATATATATATAGTTACAACAAACAAATCCAAAAGGGGGAGGCCCACAGGTTTGACCCCGGGACATCCTCCCACCACTATGCCTTAATAGTCATTACATAACCAACGGGCCAACAACATATACATTGTAATGAATGCTGAAGTTTTACCTAATATCTGAACCCTTTGAGCCCTAGAGGCATGCGTATGGTATGGTTGTGAGTGTGCAGTTCGAGGAAAGTACAGTAGCATTTATTGCAGGTTGCAGGGGCACAATGTTGACCCTTGACCAATTTTTGAGGGATCTTATCAAGTTTGACCTATTTCATGACTTTGATAGCCTGTCGAAGGAGGAGTGCAAGACGAAGTGGAGATCACGGATCTCGGGCCCTTTTTTGGGTCCTTTTTGGGTTTTTGGGATTATGTAATGGGCATGGGATGTCGTCCCATGGGTTTACCCATGTTTATGCCTATTTTGTAATATATATATAGATGTCTAGGCAATATAGAGAAAAGGGAATGGCTAAGTGAAATATCTATGTGATTGAAGGATTGTAAGAGCTCTATGGATATTGTGTAAGACTTGCAGAGATAAGTGCAAGTCATTGTAAGAGGTTGTGGAAGGTTGTATCCTTAGATATACCGGGGAAGGAGAGTCTAGAAAGCTGCATAGATCTCCTATCCTAGGCAAAGTAGGGTTTTCAGGCTCTCTGCTTGTAACTGATTGATTGAAGACAATAAAGAAGAAGAGTTGGTGGTTGTAGCCCCAGGGTGGGGGTGAACCACGTAAACATTGTGTTGTTCCACTTTGTGCTTATCTTGATGTGTTTATAACTTCTTTTGTTAAGTGATTTGATAGAGATAGATAAATCTTCTTATGCTTTGTGCTAATGATGAGTAAGAATGTTAGATTTGATCTATATGAGAGTGCTTAGTTCTTGATCTCCTAGATATGACCTGCATGTTCTGATAAAGTACTTAAATACATAAGATCTGAGTGAATAATGTGATTCTTTGTTCTATCTACACAGTAGTTATTGGTTGAATATTGATGAACCGTTGATGTTAAGTGCTCTGTTAAGGAATATAATCACATATATGTGTCCCAGCTAGGGTTGCAGACACTTAATTCTTGCAACCACCCCTGCCTCTACCTTAGGTGAGACTTCATATGTTTTGCAGGTGTTTCCAAAAGGGTTGGTAGTTAGGGTTTTTTTGGTGCATTGTTGTAGCATTGAACCCTGGGTTTACCCCTATGCCAACACACGGAAACTGAGATGAATTTCTTCTTGGGCCCGGGAGTGTCAGAGATGGATCGAGGCATGGAGACAGTCTTTTTTGCATAATTCGATGCCATGAATTTAGTGGTGATGTCTGTTTTCTAATCTGGGCATTATTTATGTAGCTTGATTTCAGAATGAGGTATACTTATGTATTTTGTAAATTCTTTTGCTAAGTTCATGAAAAAGCCTACCCATTTGAGAGAAGGTCCCGGAGACATAATCCACCAGGAACAAACTCTATTATCAAGTTTTTGTTTTCAAATTTGATTCTTATGTCTCTTCATTATTGAGATTTTCCTTCTTTAATGATGCACTTTAATTTATTCTCATTTAATGCAATTCTTTATAAGTCACTCAATGAAAAGATCTTGGATTATGTTGGTATCAGAGTAGTTGTCTTTGACTTGAATTGTTGATTGTGAATGCTTACTACGGCCAAGCATAAGCAGGGTGAAGGAACTCTTAATACTTTCAATCCTGAAGTTGGTTGTGCATTCCGAAGGAAGAAAATGGAAGAAGAAGACAAGTGTGATGAACAAGAGAAAAAATTTCACATGGTCTTTTATCGCATGTCAGAAATGTTTGAAGAAATGTATGGAGATTACGAGAAGAGGATGAAGAAGAAAGGGAAGAAAAAGGAAACACGTGTTGATGATGACGCTTCGATAAACTAAGGGGTTGGAGGAGATCCTCTTGAGCCTTCTGTTAATGTTTAAGCCATTATTATGTTTATTTTCATTTCAATAGATAACAACAACATAAGACAATATCACTGAGAAATACACAATCACAAGAGATAAAACATTTATCTTGGGAAACCCTCTAGCGGAATAAAATGCAACAAAACTTCCTTATTATAGATAGCCAATACAATGTTAAGAGATAACTCAAGCTAATACAGAAGATCTTATCCCAAATATGTGCCACACTCTCTCTCTCTTCTCCAATAGCAGCTCTGAAACTTGTCTCTAAATGAGCAAGTGAGGTGTGTGTCTAAGTGAGGCTCTAGCCTCTTTATTTATACAAGTTTGGCACGTGTGGAAGTGTCTTTTCACTGGCAGGGCCGACTTCTTAATATGGGTGGTTATAACCACCTTTATTATATTTTGGGGCCTCTTTTATATATTCTGGGGCCGACTTCTTCTTTTTCTTATTACAATTATATTATGACCGATCTGCAAAAGGGGATTTGGTCCTTTTACAAAAGCTGACATGATCAATCCACAATAAGGATTGATTCAATGAATAATATATCAAATAATAATAAGAATACACTTTGCAGTTACATTATTTCAACACTCCCCCTTAACAAGAAGGGTATTCTTCAACAGGATCAGGTGAGAGAGTGATGCAGGAGCATCTCTCCATGATAGCCAGCCAGCCACGTCAGCAAATTCAAATCGCGGATGAAGAGAGGCGCAGTCCTCATTTTGATTTAGAATTGAATGTGATTAAATGTTTAAGCTGTTGAGATGGGAAGTCGTACCTTTGTACAGGTTGTAGATAATAGGGCCTTTAATGTTTGTAAGGCTGAGATCTAGATCTAGGTAACGGACTAGATAGCCCATTCAATGTAATTGAATAGGGTAGGTAGATTGGAGGGAAGCACTCTAAGAGCCCCCTCATGTAAAAGATCAAGGGGTATCTCATTGAGGAGGTGGAAAAAATAAGGAGAAGAGAGTCTGCGAGTAGAGAGCAGAAGAGAAGGAGCCAAGACCTTGCGACAGGCTGTGCTCAAGAACACCTTGTAAATACAGGCGTTTGCCATATTTAAATACAAATAGTAGTTTTTCTTGCATGACTATGTGTTAAATGAATGTTTGTGAGTGTTCTTTTGTATGTTGTAGATGTATGTTGTAGGTTTACATTTGCAGGAGTGTGTCTGATTTCAGGTGAAGATCTTTGAGGTTTCATGCCAGGAGGGAGTGACATAGTACTGTAGTCTCTGAATACCAGTGCACTGAAGCACTTCTGAATTATGCGGGTTCAGACAAAGACGTGTTGTGGGCACAAGAACTGGAATCAACAACTCAGAGAAATATATGTGAGTTTGTTGAACACCTCAGGAGGCAAGGTTGTGTAGGAGATACATAGTTGTAGACAGAAGCTCTGAGGGGTTCTGTGAAGCTCTTCTAGGTGGTCATCGAGTCAGTGCAAGGAGTGCACAGAGGAAGAACTCTGTTGTGATTTCTTAAGAAGTCAGAATCACTGAGGATTCTTGAAACTCTGGCAGGTGGGTATTGAGATAGTGTGCAGATTGGCACAGAGAAGAAAAGAACTCAGTTGAGTTATGGAATTTGAAGGAAGAGTCCTTTTAGGAATATTCACAGGGTTGTTGAATACCCTGAAAGACTCAGTAGAGGGTTTCTTGATTAGAGGACAGTCAGGAGGGCGTCAAATTCTCCATTTGAGGGAGAAAGGAAAGGAGAACCGAGTTTCCTTAGAGGTCGAAGCTATAGGAGAGATCAGGGCAGATAGCACCTTTGGGTGCATGTGAATATTCTACAAAGGAACAGGAGTTGAAAAATCCTTCAAGGATTCGAAAGAAGTAAAGCTTTGGAGGGACAGCGTTTTAATACGCGCGGCGAAGCTCCGAGTCAAGAGTTCACATAGGAGGAAAACAGAAAAGGGTTGAGGTCTTTGAGAGACTTGGAAATCCTTGCAAGACAGAGAGGGAGAGAGGCAAATCTCAGGAGGAGGAACATTAGTCGTCCATTCAGATTGCGAAGAAATCTGGACCGTTGAAGATTTCACGTCCAAGGAGCACCAGAGCAAGCACACAAGAGAAATGATCTAAGCCATCAGATCTTAGCCGAAGAACCCGATAGTCATCATATCTGTCGAGAATGGCATGAGATTTAAGCCTTCATGAAAAGCCGAGGTGAAATTCTCGATGAGAGCAGCAAATTGGGAAATCGGTATTCGGGATATCAGATCTCTCGGGGTCAAGAAATTGGGCAATCGGTAACGAAAGTTACGAATTAGCAAGATTCGATCTGAGTCGTCCAATTGTGGGAGGACGTGTGTCACGTGATCATCCAATTCGGAGATCCAGTCACTGGAATTGCGAGAGGCCAAAAGTTCCGTTGGGGCCTAGCTGACGTCACATCGGGATATCGGGATTCGAAGGATTGGGGATCCTGTGGACAAGAAGTCCATGCATTTCAGAATTACGAAATCTGAAATTGCGAAGAGGGGGAAGACTGGAAGTCGCCATATCAGGATATCGGAGATCCTGAGAACGGGAGGTTGAGCATTTGGGTTGCGAAACTCTGAAAGGAGATAAGGTTGTGGTCTTATGAGGATTAGTCATATGGACTAGGGGCATAGCCAATATGGGCTAAGGAAAAAGGGAGTGCATCGGCAGTTGGAGATCGGGAGTTCGAGAGGACAAGGAACTCTTTATCATCGGGAAATATAAAGTCCATAGACCCGAAACTGAGTCACAGAAGCTCACGAATGAATGCAGAACAACCGTGTGGGAAAAAGGGCAGGACCTGTGACATTGGGTTTTCATCTGAGATCCCAGAAGGGGATTGAATGAGCTGCTTTAGCTCGAGGAGATGATTGAACGATCCTGTGAGTGGGCATGGTGTGTGAGATGTAGCGCCTGCACCAGTTGTGGTATCAAATCCTGATTCTTGTCTGTATATTTCAGATGAGGGAGGCATAAGAGGTAAAGAGCACTCTGATACACATCAAGTGGTATCAGAGCTAGAACTCTGTTTGTATATTTCATGCAGAGGGAGGAGAGAAGGTAAGGGAAGACAGAGCGTTGGGGACTCTGTAATGGTTGTTTGCAGGTAGGCAACAATCAAGAAGACAGTCAGGGGGACTGTAGGATGAAGCTCGAAACACTCGAGATGTAGAGTGACAACACCATATTTTCCAGGAGGGAAAACAGAGACAGCAACATGGCTACTGAAGGTTGTAGGTATGATGGGAAGAAAATCCCAGAGATGATGAGCATAGCCGAAAGGGGAAAAGAACTTGTCGACATCAGAGCAAGGATGGAAGAGCTTGAACTGTGGATGCAGCAGAATACCAAGCAGAGATGGGTGTATGAATGGCCAATGAAGAGACCAAAATCAAAATGGCCATTGAAGGAGTTGATGGCTAGAAGACAACATAGGTTGTTAAAAGGATGGTTGAGGCATGCTGAAAATCTCAACGGACCTAAGGAGATGGTTTGGATATGTGAACTAGAGAATGGGAGAGATCTCGGTGAAATGAGATCAGTTGAAGGTCTCAAGAACTGCTAGGACAGCAGAATAGAAATTCCTAATTGTGAGGAGGGAAAAGAGTTGATATCATTGCGGGATCTCAAGGATTGTCAGGAGGACAGCCAAGGAATTTCACATTGCCAGCTGGGCAATGAAATGAGGTCGTTGCAGGATCTCGAAGACTGCCAAGAGGGTAGTGGAAGCATCCCATATTTCCATATGGGCAGGGGTGACCAGATGAGACTATCTGAGGGTCTCATGAACTCAGAAGTGAGTCAGAATCAGCCGGAGGAGCTGACAGAGGATAAAGACTCATGTGGTTTTCCAAACCATGTGAATGAAGATGATGACAAGTTAAAAACTTTCACCATCTGAGAGGCTGATCTAAGGAGATTTATAATGATTGGGGGAATCGAGATATTCCTACCACTTGCCCAAGGGGAGGCAGAAATCTGGGTTGCAGATACAACAACAGTAGAAGAACAGCCAGCTAAGACTGTCACCGAAGAATTGGAGCAGATATCTAAAGCTGCCCAAGCAGGAGAGGAAAATGAGCATTCTGAGGAGTGTCTCAATTCTTTCATCTAGGAAGATGAGGAATTTGTAGCACTGAAGTTGACAGCAGAAGAAGCAGGAGAGGATGATGAGCATTCCAAGGAATGGCTAAATATTTTCAGCCAGGAGACTGAAAAGACTGCAACTTGGGAGTTGGCAGAAGATGAAGAAGAAGAAATAGACATTGTTAGTTTAGCTGATCTGTATGAACAATTTGAAGCCCTGGAGAGAAGGTTGAAAGTGCAGGGTGTGCACATCCAACAGGTGAAGTTGGAAGCTGATAAAGAAGGCATGGGAGATCACGATGATCTGCTCATGTGGCAAAAACTTTTGCAGCTGAGGATATTGCATGAACAGGGCCAGCCATTGGAGAAGCTGGATAAACTGATCGACGTGATCAGAGAGTTGATGATCTGGTCAGTAGAAACTATCAGCAAGGAGAGCCTGAGCAGAGAGAAGGAAGCAGCAGTGGCAGCACAGCAGTAGCAGCAGTAGCAGCAGGAACATGGAGCGGATGAACATCTCCAAAGATTTATTTGGGAGACAGGAGGATTTCCACTTCTGAGATGGGAAGCTCATGAATTTTGTAGCTGAGGAGTATGATGTAGGAGCATCTCTCCATGACAGCCAGCTAGCCACATCAGCAAATTTGAATCGCGTGATGAAGAAAGGCACAGTCCTCATTTTGATTTAGAATTGAATGTAATTAAATGTTTAAGTTGTTGAGTTGGGAAGTCATACCTTTGTACAGGCTGTATATAAGAGGGCCTTTAATGTTTGTAAGGCTGAGATCTAGATCCAGGTAACGAACTAGACAGCCCATTCAATGTAATTGAATAGGGTAGGTAGATTGGAGGGAAGTGCTCTAAGATCCCCCTCATGTAAAAGATCAAGGGGCATCTCATTGAGGAGGTGGAAAAAAGAAGGAGAAGAGAGTCTGAGAGTAGAGAGAAGAAGAGAAGGAACTGAGACCTTGTGACAGGCCGTGCTCAAGAACACTTTGTAAATACAGGTGTTTTCCATATTTAAATACAAATAGCAGTTTTTCTTGCATGACTATGTGTTAAATAAATGTCTGTGAGTGTTCTTTTGTATGTTGTAGATGTATGTTGTAGGTTTGCATTTGCAGAAGTGTGTCTGATTTCAGGTGAAGGTCTTTGAGGTTTCATTCCAGGAGGGCGTGATAGAGTACTGAGGTCTCTAAATACCAGTGCACTGAAGCATTTATGAATTCTACGGGTTCAGACAAAGACGTGTTGCGGGCACAAGAACTGGAATCAACAACTCAAAGAAAGATATGTGAGGTTGTTGAACACCTCAAGAGGCAAGGTTGTGTAGGAGATACACAGTTGTAGACAGAAGATCTGAGGGGTTCTGTGAAGCTCTGCCAGGTGGGAATCGAGTCAGTGCAAGGAGTGCAAAGAGGAAGAACTCTGTTGTGAGTTCTTAAGAAGTCAGAATCACTGAGGATTCTTGACACTCTTTCAGGTGGGCATTGAGATAGTGTGTAGATTCGCACAGAGAAGAAAATAAATCAGTTGAGTTCTAGAATTTGAAGGAAATTCCTTTTAGGAATCTTCACAGGGTTACTGAATACCCTGAAAGACTCAGCAGAGGGTTGCTTGAGTAGAGGACAGCCAAGAGGGCGTCAAATTCTCCATCTGAGGGAGAAAGGAAAGGAGAATCGATTTTCCTTAGAGGTCGAAGCTACATGAGAGCTCAGGGAGGATAGCACCTTTGGGTGCATGTGAATATTCTGCAGACGAGCAGGAGTTGAAGAATCCTTCAAGGATTCGAAATAAGTAAAGCTCTGGAGGGACAGCTTTTTAATACATGCGGCGAAGCTCCAAGTCAAGAGTTCGTAGAGGAGGAAAATAGGAAAGGGTTGAGGTCTTTGAGAGACTTGGAAATCCTTCCAAGCCAGAGAGGGAGAGCACCAAAGCTTAGGAGGAGGCACATTAGCCATCCATTCAAATTGCGAAGAAATATGGACCATTGAAGATTTCACGTCCAGGGAGCACCAGAGCAAGCACACAAGAGAAATGATCTGAGCCATCAGATCTTAGCCGAAGAACCCGACAGTCATCAGATATGTTGAGAATGGAATGAGAGTTAAGCCTTCATGAAAAGTTGAGGTGAAATTCCCGATGAGAGCAGCAAATTGGGAAATCGATATTCGGGATATCGGATCTCTCGAGGTCGAGAAATTGGGAAATCGGTAACAAAAGTTTCGAATTAGCGATATTCGATTTGAGCCATCCGATTGTGAGAGGACGCGGGTCACATGATCATCCAATTCGGAGATCCGATCAGTGGAATTGCGAGAGGAAAAAAGTTTCGTTGGGGCCTAGCTGACGTCACATCGAGATATCAGGATTCGGAGGATCGTGGATCCTGTGGAAAAGAAGTCCATGCATTTTGGAATTACAAAATCCAAAATTGTGAAGAAGGGGAAGATCGGAAGTCACCATATCGCTATTTCGCGTATCGGGATATCAGAGATCCTGAGAACGGGAGGTTGAGCGTTTGGGTCATGAAACTATGAAACGACATAAGGCTGCGGTCTTATGAGGATTAGTCATATGGACTAGGGGCATAGTCAGGGTGGGATAAGGAAAAAGGGAGCGCATCAGCAGTTGGAGATCGAGAGTTCGAGAGGATGAGGAACTCTTTAGCATCAGGAAATATAAAGTCCAGAGACCTGAAACTGAGTCAGGGAAGCTCATGGTTGAATGCAGAACAGTCATGTGGGAAAAAGGGCAGAACCTGTGACATCGGGTTTTCATCAAAGATCCCAGAAAGGGATTGAATGAGCTACTTCGGCTCAAGGAGTTGATTGAACGATCCTGTGAGCGGGGATGGTTTGTGAGATGTAGTGCTTTAACCAAAGAGAGAGGACAACATCATCAACACCATCAAGTGGGTGAGAGGACAACATCATCAATATCATCTTGGAACATTGACTGGCATATCTATAAATCATCAGAAGTTTTCTTTATCAGCAGCATCGTCATTCTTAAAAGAATGCAATCATCATCTGCCTCAATATGTATTAGTATAAAACTAATACATCATCATCATCATAGCACGAGGCTGGCTCATCATAATACAAGACTGGCTTTATGTCAAAGCTGTTAAGTTGGAATCTCAATACTCGTCTTTATTTATGTCATAGCAATCAATATCGAAGGAAGAAACTAGACTGGATTTACGTCACAACTTCTCAAGCTGGAAGCACAATACTAGTCTCAGCTCAACGTCTTGCTTTATGTCACAACACTTAATCTAGAAGCAAGATACTAGACCGTTTTTATGTCACATTTGTCAAGCCGAAAGCACATTACTAATCTCATCACATCATCTTGCTTTATGTCACAACCATCATGTTGGAAGCAAGATACTAGACTAGATTTACGTCACAATTGTCAAGTCGGAAGCATAGTACTAGTCTCATCTCATCATCTTGATTTACGTCACAGTAATAAGACTGGAAGAAAGATACTTGTCCTGCTTTACATCGCAGCAATCAAGCTGGAAGCAGGATACTATATTGGCTTTACATCACAGCTATCAAGCCGGAATCACAGTTCTAGTCTCATCACATCGTCTTTCTTTATGTCACAGCAATAAAGTTGGAAGCAAGAGATGTCTTATCACAACAACTACTCCCCCTTTCAAGGAAGTTCCTTTCATACTATACCAAGCTTATCTCGAAAATTATCAAACTTTACACGATATAGAGGCTTGGTCAACACATCAACAACCTGTTCATCCATGCTAACGTACTGGAGCTTTATGGCTCCTCTCTGCACCATGTCATGGATGTAATGAAATCAGATCTCTATGTGCTTCGACCTGTCATAGAATATAGGATTCTTTGTCATCTTTATGCAGCTTTGGTTGTCACATAGGATCTTGGTTGCTTCCATCTCTAGGTCAAATAGACCAGTCAACAACCTTCGAAGCCATATATCTTCACAGCTGGAAAAACATGCAGAAATGTATTCTGCTTTTACTATGCTGAGAGCAATGTTGGATTGCTTTCTACTCTACCATGAGATCATGGCTGATCCCAAACTAAAATAGCATCCTAAAGTGTTTTTCCTGTCAGAAACAATTCCTACCCAATCTGAATCAGTGTACCCACTCAATGTGAAATCATGATCTCCATCATAACTGAGACCACAATCTATTGTACCCTTAAGGTACCTCATCACATGTTTTGCAGCCACTAGGTGAACATGTTTGGGTTCAACCAGAAGCTGACTCAAAGTGTTCATGGAAAAACAAATATCTAGTCTGATTTTCATCAGGTACATCAGCGATCCTATAATCTGTCTATAAAGTGTGGAATCAATCAATTCTGACGAAGTATCGACCAACAAATTCAGCTTCATTTCCATGGGTGTATTCATGGACTTGCATTCCAACATGTCGAATCTCTTTAGGATTTCAACTACATACTTAGCTTGGTTAAGGAATATCCTCTATGGACTCTGCCATACCTCAAGACCTAATAAATAATGAATTAGGCCAAGGTATTTCATTTCAAATTCTGAGGCAAGTCTCTTCTTACATTCAATGATGAGCTCTTCTTCTCCGGTTAAGAATAAGTCATCCACATATAGCATTAATAGCACTGTCTCATCATTCATAACCTTGAAGTAGAGGTTAGAATCTGCTTTACTCTTGGTAAAGCCCAAGCTCGTCAAGAAATTGTTTATCTATCCATACCAAGCTCTAGGAGATTTCTTCAATCCGTACAAGGCTTTCTTCAACTTGCAGACATGAGACTTCTTGTATTCAACTTCAAATCCTTGAGGTTTCTCTATATACACTTCCTTTTTTATGACACCATTTAGGAAAGTTGTCTTTATGTCCATCTAGTGTAACTTCCACTTCATTTTAGCTGCAAAGGCTATGATGGTCCTAATCGAAGTGTATCTGGCTACAGGAGCGAATGTCTCTTCATAGTCAATGCCTTCTTTTTTAGAAAAGCCACGAGCTACAAATCTTGTTTTATACTTCTCAATACTTCCATCAGCAACATGTTTTATTTTAAAGAGCCATCTAGATGATACCACATCCATGTTATTCAGTCTGGGAACTATTTCCCTTACATCGTTCTTTATTATGGATTGGTATTCTTCTGTCATGGCATCTGCCCATTCTTTCTTCTAAATGGCTTCTTCAAATCAATTAGGCTCCTTTTCTAGGAGATCACACATCAAATCCATATAACTAGAGAATGGATTAGGTTTCTTCACATGTCTCGTGGTTCCTTCGGGAACACCATACTTCTCTCCATGTTGAATAACCTCTCTAGCCCAAGTTGGATTTCTTTTATGGAGGATCGTCATATGAGAAGGTTCTTGAAACTCTACTACGTCATGATCTTCAATAATTTCCAAGTTACGACTTCCCTCACTAGTTCAGCAGCTTTGGGAACCTCCCTCATTGATTCTACAACCCTGGGATTTACGGGTTCCTCTTCATATACCTCTTCAAGATGGCATTTTCTTGATTTCTTGAGCATTGCATCTTCATCAAAGGTCACATCCCTGCTGATATCAATATGGTGATGACCTGGTATATAGATCCTGGAGGCCTTAGAGACCTCACAGTATCCCACAAAAACTCCCTTCTTTCCAGAGGGTTCTAGCTTGTTTCTTTTCTCTTTTGGTATATGTATAAATATTGGGCAGCCAAATATTTTTAGATGGCTTACCTCTAGCTTCTTTCCAATGAACATCTCTTATGGGGTATTGAACCCAAGTGCACTATGGGACAATTGGTTTTGCACATATACGGCTTTCATTGCTTCTTTTGCCCATAACCACATAGGAATATCTTGATCATGGATCATGGTCTTCACAGCTTCCATTATCGTTTTGTTCTTCCTTTCAGCCACACCATTTTTTTGAGGATTATGGGGAGTAGTGAGTTCCCTCTTGATCCCAACATCTTTGCAGAAGTTCACAAACTCTTTTGAGGTGTATTCTCCTCCATTATCTGACCTGAGTATCTTGATATTTCTTTCAGAAAGATTCTCTATCAAGGCTTTGAATTCCTTGAATTTGTTGAACACTTCATCTGTAGATTTCAAGAGATCCAACCAAGTCTTACGAGAATAATCATAAATAAATGATACATAATATACACACCCACTAATGGAGGACGATGGAATTGGGCCACACACATCTGAATGAATGAGTTCTAAGACTCCTTCTACTTTGTTGTCTTTCTTCAGAAAAGGGTTCTCGATGTTCTTCCCTTGCGCACATCCATTGTATACGCCTCTATGGTCAACCTTGAGTTCTGGTAAACCTTTGACCACTTTGAATATGTACTATGGCACCTTGTAGTTAATGTGAGCTAATGTTCTATGCCAAAGTTCACATGCATTCTCAATGGTGTGGGTCATGGCAGCTTCTGAGTGACCCTTTAGCTTATGCAAACCACCTTCTTCTTTTCCAATTATGATTGCTTCATTTATGGTCTCTCCTTTAGTGCATTTCTTTCTGCAACCTTTACTATAGCTTCCTCAGGGTTATTATCTGTGACCTAGAGCAAGGTCAAGAAAACAGCAAGCAAGAATAATATTCTTTTGATAATATAAAGAAATAGCACGAGAAATCATCACAGTAGCTCCTTTAGAGCTATCACTTGTAATTTGTCTGAAGAAAATATTAAAGGTAAGGAATATAATACGAAAATGAGGTTAACAATCTCATGGTGTTGTGATCAAAAATTCCTCCATGGAAACCTAGAACTAACACATGAGATTCTTCCTAGAGGAGGTGTTAGTTGTATCAAACAAATGATTACATTAAGAATTTACCTCTATATGTTCACATGCTATTAAGTATGATACTTTACAAAGACTGTTATCTCAACTATAGTCATAAACTTGTCATGTGTACCTTTGAATCTTATTAACTTGATTAATCAAACCTGGAGCCTTGTCCTCAGGAATGAGTTCTTTATTTTCTTCCGAGTCTCCTTCACTCAAGATGACAAGTTCTTTCTTCAACCTATATTTTGTACTAAGACAATATGTTATCTTGAAAGAAGGTTGGGTTAGAGGATAATCTCTATGATCTCAACTTTTAATCCATTTAATACCTTGACTCAGAAAAGGTTAGAATGATGGTCATAGCTACAGCATGCAACATTGATCAATATAACAAATGGATGCATATCAAAATAATCACACATGGGTTGCATCATTCCTCTTAATGTGTTGGATCTTGAGATCCTTTTGGATCTATGGCAAGAGATCCATTCTCCTGCAAATATATTTAAAGTTTAATCATTTAAACATATGTGAGTACATACCTCTGATAGCATTTACATGTGGTGGCACCATCTGGAAAAGGCGGTAATCATTACCAACTCTTTAAAAACTTCAAGGGTTCATGTAACTGGTAGTACAGCTACAACTACAACTGGTAGTATGGCTGCAACTGCAACTAGTACTGCAACTGCAACTACAACTTAGGGTTTTATGAGGAAACCATAATTTTTCAAACTTTGAATTTTGGAATTTTGATCCAGGGGATAGATGCGCTGAGCTGAGGTGAGTAAGATGGTGCATTCAAATTTTTGAAAATCCAACTTTTACCTCTTCAAACTTGATTTGCGGATTTTTGGACTAGTGCTTCTGGCTTTCTGGTACTTTTGGTACTCCTGGTTTTCTGGTTTTCTGGTACTTTGTGAAACTAGAGTTTCACTTTCCGCAAGATAAATCCATTGAAAAGGTGCGTTGAAGGTTCCAAAATGATCCTTGAGGGAGGGCGCACTTTTCTAGATGGTTTTAGGGATAAAACACCTCACCAACAAAAAGCCCTAATTTGCATGTACAACAACAATGACATTTTTCACTTTTCTCTTGTGAAAGATCCTCTCTTCATCTTGACTCTGATACCATGTTAATTTTTAATCCATTATTATAGTTCTTTTCATTTCAATAGATAACAACAACATAAGACAAGATCACTGAGAAATACACAATCACAAGAGACACAACATTTATCTTGGGAAACCCTCTAGGGGAAGAAAACCCAGCAAAACTTCTTTATTAAGGATAGCCAATACAATGCCAAGAGATAACTCAATCTAATACAGAATATCCTCTACCAAAGATGTGCCACTCTCTCTCTCTCTTCTTCAATAGTAGCTCTGAAACTTGTCTCTCAATGAGCAAATGAGGTGTGTGTCTAAGTGAGGCTCTAGCCTCTTTATTTATACAAGTATGGCACATGTGAAAGTATCTCTTCACTGGAAGGGCCGACTTCTTAATTTGGGTGGTTATAACCACCTTTGTTATATTCTGGGGCCTCTTTGATATATTTTGGGACCGACTTCTTCTTTTTCCTATTACAATTATATTATGGCCAATCCACAAAAGGGGATTTGGTCCTTTTACAATAGCTGACATGATCATTCCACAATGGGGATTGATTCAATGAATAATATATCAAATAATAATAAGAATACACTTTGCAGTTACATTATTTCAACACCTACATCTTCACCTTCAAGTTCTAGTTCTTATTCCTTTGAGAATTCTCATCATTCTCATCATTCTATCCATAAAGCCTCTTTTAAGAAACCATTATTAAATCTTGATGCAAAATTTTCTTTACCTATGTTTAATGGGGATGCTAATCCTGAAAATCTAGATAATTGGATCCGACAGGTTGAATTTAATTGTTGTGTTCAACATATTGATGAAGAGGAGTTTAAAGTTCAATTGGATTCTCTTCAGTTAGAAGGCACCGCTCTCATATGGTGGGAGAGCAAGCTTCAAGACAAAAGTAAGTGTGGTAATCTTCTTTCCTCGTGGTCAGAATTTAAATTAGTGATAAGGAAGCAATTTTATCCACTGGGTTATTTACATAAAGCAATGATTGAATCGAAAACTTTAAGGAAAAGTAAAGGTCAAACTGTACAAAGTTTCACAGAAGAATTTAGGAAGAAAGATCTTGCATTAAACATTCCTTTGGATTCTTATGAAACTTTAATGAAGTATATTGGCGCACTTCATAGTTATATTCGTCATACTTTGTTCTTGTTTAACCCCACTAGTCTTGACGAAGTTTGTGTGCAAGCCACTCACCTTGAGAACAGGGCAAAGCATGTTCAAGATGATCCCATGAAGAAACCTTCCAATCTCCCACATAAACCTTTCAAGAAGTTTAAAAGGAAGGAAAATAAGACCACCATAGTGACAAGAGAAAAATGAAATCCATCTTGCACTCATTTCAAGAAAATTGGTCGCGATGATGAACATTGTTATAAACTGCATCCAGAGAAGAGACCGAAACAATTTAGTGGAAAGGGAAAGACAAAAACCATTGCTACAGTGCAACAAGATCCTGGTTCTAATTAAGGAGATGAAGGAAAAATCACAGCGGTTGGAGTACAAGGTAAAGATTCCCTTCATGCTAGGTCAAGATCCAATAATGAATCTCATGATGATGACCAAAAGAGGAATGAATTATTTCACATAAGATTTGTATCTAAACACACTAAGATAGATACATTATTTTATTTGGGTTCAAAAGTAAACTTAATATCTGAAGTACTTGTCAAGAAGATGGGTCTTGAAATGAAACCACATTTGAAGCCTTATCCTCTTGGTTGGGTATGTGATAAAGCAAAACTTAATATCACCAAACAATGTAGGGTCATATTTTCTATTGCTTAAAAGTTTATTGATGAAGTGGATTTGGATATTGTACTACTTGATATATGTGGCATAATGTTGGGAAGTCCTTATCTTTATGATAGAAAAGCAATCTTCTTTTGTCATGAGAAGAAATACCACCTTACTAAGGGGGGAGTGGAATATATTTTTAGAAATCACAGCATGAGGGAAAAAAACAACACTTGTTAGTGCAGGGAAAATGAAAAGACTCATAAACACTAATAAGAGATATGTACTCATGATCGTAAGAGAGAAAGATGTCAGGACATCTGATGCTTTCCAAGGATGTGATCCTTCCCATAAGAAGAATTTAGTTGATATTGTTTCTAATTATGATGATATTTTTTAGGAACTGGATGAACTACATCCTAAGAGGGAAATCCAACATGAGATACATCTTCAACAGGATTCTCCTCATCCTAATGTGGGCATGTACAGGATGTTGGTTGTGGAGATGACAGAGATCAAGAAGCAGGTACAAGGCTTATTGGATCAAGGGGTCATCAGGCCCAGTTCATCTCCTTGTGGTTATATAAGTGTGATGGTGTCAAAGAAATATGGCACATGGAGAATGTGTGTTGATTACCATGCCTTAAATAAAATCACAGTGAAAAATTGATACCCGAATAGATGATTTACTTAAGCAGTTAAAGAATGTTTTTTATTTCACTAAGTTGGATTTGTGCAGTGGATACCATCAAATCAGGGTTGTAGAACATGATGCATGGAAAACTGCCTTTAAAACCATACAAGAATTGTTTGAGTGGCTAGTTATGTCGTTTGGGATTTGTAATGCTCTAACAATTTTCATGTGTGTGATGAATGATGTATTCAGGTCTTTCCTAGATGACTTTGTGATTGTATATTTAAATGACATTTTTATTTTTAGTGATACTTGGGATGAACATGTGAGGCATGTAAATCAAGTATTGGATACTTTGAAAAGGGAAAATTTGTATGTAAAATTATATAAATGTGAATTTGGCAAGACTGCACTTGTATACTTAGGTCATATTGTAGGAGCAGGACAATTAAAAAATTATCCTACCAAAATTGATGTAATTGTAAATTGGCCTTGTTATCCCCGATATCTAGGGATGACTAGGATATCATGTCTCGAGGCCCACATGGTCCTAGACATGGAGTACCGAGAGCAGGAGCGACTTGAGCATGGCCCTGGAGGGCCCATCTTTCTTCTTCTCAGCCAGCTTTGTCCTGTCAGCAGTACCAGCCTCCATCACTACTGGCCTGGACTTGCATCAGAGAGGACTCTTGCTCCATGAGGTAATTGGTCTAAGGTATCATGGTATGTGTCATATTTAATCGTTATAACCTTCTTATGTATGCATTTGGTTCCTTTCATTTCGAATAACTGCTTGGATCTTACACTAATCCTCTTGACCATTGTTGAGGTGATTGATGGGGCAATTTAGAAAGCTGGTATTCATGGGTTTTGGTTAGCCACCAAGGGGGGTTTGCAGAGCCATCGTTCGCTCCCACCATCTTATCACTTTTCCATCTTATACCCCGCTCATCCATCCCATTCCCCTAGTTTGGCCATTAGGATGACCTTCCAGGGTATATCTTGTCTTGTGGGAAGAAGGGGCTAAAGGCCCAGGAGCTAAAAGTAGCTGGTAAAATATAAAAGCCATAGGAAAATAAAACCTAGAGATGCTTCGCCCAGGGGATCCCCGAGAAGGCAATAAAAAACCTCTCGATAAGAAACTAAGGGACCCTAAGAAAAAATGAAATAAATAAATGCAAGACCTAACCAAGAGGATGGGAGGTCTCATCACGAGCCGTCCCATTATGTTCATAGGTATTTAGCGGTATGACCTTGCCACTATCTGGTCGCCAAACCAGGGCAGTGACCTTTGGTTGCATGGCCAAAGGAAGGGGGGTCTCATCACGAGCCAGCCCTCTCATTTCTGCGAAGATACTAGTGGGTAACGCTGTCAGCTCTGGGCACCAAGCCAAGGCAGTGTCCTCTTCATCAAGGCTTGTAGTAAAATACAAATAAAGAAAGATAAGGCAATAAGGGCTTGGAAAAAATGCATCCATAACAGGTACATCTCACCTCCTACAAAGGCACCCACAAACAACACCAGCCCTTGGTCTAACTATGACTGGACATCCCTAAAACCATATCACCACATTACACATGGCTTGAATGATCCTTCGAGGAAACTTTCCATTTCCTGTGGGTATTAGCCCAATAGGTGGTCTTGTTGGTTACCTTATCCTTGTATAGTGGGTTTGTGTAATGTCTTAGAGCTATTAGATGAATTGTCAGGGATTTCATGCATATGTTTGATCAATTTAATGATGAGATATGATTTACATTGCTATGATGTCTAGGACTGATGAGCCCCTGGAGGGCGTAGTTTTTTATGTGCAGGACCATGCCCGACGGACAGGTACTAGAGGATCGGTGCACATGGGGAGATGATTAGCTCGGACCTCCATGGGGCTGAAGATCCCATTAGGTGGTTGCTAGGATGTCAGAGGTAGGACAGAGTTGTGACGAGCCCTTGCATAGAGAAGAAGAAGGACGCCCTCATCAGGACGTTTTGGCAGAGACCTAGCCTATGGGGATCAGCCCCTTGCAGATGGGACGTTGACCTAGATGGATTGGACACCACCCAGGGTTAGCTGGACACTTTCTAGAGAAGAGGGCAGCATGTTGGGCTTGTTTGGCACACTCAGCAGGTTGCAGAAGCCCCAGAGGAGCCAACGTCTGGGTTGCAGGATGGTGATTATGCCCTAGAAGGGCCAACGTCTCCCTTAAAGGGGCCTGACGTCTCCATTATTAGCTCATTTTTGGCATTTTAGCATGTAAAGTGACAAATTAATTGAATAATGTAATGTCAGC
>ML779096.1:619467-643341 GCA_009831015.1 Picea engelmannii | reverse complement strand
TTTGGGCATTGTGATATAATACAAGTTTTGAATCTTATACATTGAATGCTCTTATCTCTCATGCATTTATTGAAGAAGTGATATAAGTCATTTGTCTTTGCTTAGCCATCATTGACTTCATCAATAATAGCATTTGATCATTTTCTCATGTATATTTGAAGATAGTCACTATATGATTTGAAGAACCAACCACTGCAGCACATATTCTAGTTTATTTGTCTTGTCTCGCAAACGGGTGCCATCCAGTGGAAGACATTCTTCTTGACTATCTCATCTTTGGAAGTAATCTGTAAAGGAAACCTATCACTTTGATCCATTATACCTTTAGCCCTTTAGAAACCCAGATTACATAGGGACGTCTCCCTTGGACTAGCCCTCCTAAATAGAAAGAGCCCCCCATCGAGGTGACAGTGGGTGGGGAAGCTCCTGTTACGTCGGTTTTAAGCCTTGACTCAAGCTACTTAAACCCTTCCTACAAACCATGCGATAACAGGCCTGAGCCAAAAAGTGTAACCGAGGTCCGGAGATTCTTAGGTGGAGTTTAGTATTGGAGGAGGTTCATTTCAAAATTCTCCTTTATAGAAACTCCTTTGCATGCCTTAACCAGTGTGAATAACACTTTTCAATGGGAAGGAAAAAAACAAAATGATTTCGACACTTTGAAGGAGAAGATCAGTAATGCACCAATATTATCACTATCGAATGTTCAACAACCTTTTGAAATTGATATAGATGCCAATGGATACACCATGGGTGCAGTGTTGATGCAATAGCGTAATCCTATTTTGTTACCATTTGAAACTCTTAACCAAGTTGTTGTTAACTATCCTACATATGATAAAGAGTTGTATGCATTAGTCCAAAGCGTAAAGAAATGGAAGCACTACTTGTTAGGTAAGGAAACAGTCATACATACAAATCGCCAACCCTTACAATATCTCCAAGCACATACCAAACTGCAACGATCTTGACACTACAGATGGATGGGTTTTCTACAACAATTTCATTTGGTAATCAAGTACAAAAAGGGTACAAGTAACATGGTAGCGTATATGCTTTCTAGACCTCCTATTATCGCTTCTATTATTTTGAAGTATACTTATTTATCTCATAATAGTTATGCGGAACAATATGCCATTGATGAAGATTCTAAAGAAGTATATGAGAAGCTAACCCATGGTGCACGGGTAGAGAACTATTGTCTATAGGGAAAAACACTATACTATCTTGGAAAGTTGTGTATTCCTACAAGTGAACGAGTCCATGTAATACAAAAAGATCACACTTTTCTTGTGTCTGGGAATTTTGGGGTAGGAAAATTTATGGCTCATTTGCAGAGGTTTTGTTATTGGCATCAAATGAAAGAAATTGTAACTAAATATGTAAAGGGGTGTGTGATGTGTTCTACTTGTAATCCCACTAATAGAAAACTAGGGCTATACTCACCACTGCATGTTCCATCCCATCCATGGGAAAGTATCTCCATGGATTTTGTAGGGGATTTACCAATGTCAAAAGGGGGTCATGACTATTTATATGTTGTAGTGGATAGGTTCAGCAATATGTGTATCTCGATGCCATGTAAAAAGAAGATCAATGCTGAGAAAACTGCTAATCTCTTCTTTCAGGATGTTTGTGTTCACTTTGGGTTACCCACACCCATTATCTCAGATTAAGATACTCAATTCCTTGGGGAATTTTGGACAAGCTTGTGGAGAATGATGGACACCAAATTGAAGAGGAGCATTGCTTTCCATCCATAGATTGATGTACAGATAGAGGTGGTAAACCAAAAAGTTGTACTTTTTCTTTGAGGCTACTGCAGCAAGAATCCCAAGTTATGGGATGAACAGATACCCTATGTACAACATGCTTACAACCGAGCTTTGCATACCTCCACTCAGTGTTCACCTTGTGAGACATGTTTCGGGTACCTACCTAAGATTCCGTTGGACTTGATGTATGGGTGAGATATCGATGAAAATGAAGAAAGAACAGAGGACAAATCCCACAAGTTCATCCAGAGGATATAGCAGGTGCACTAGGCAGTCAGGGAATAGTTGGAGAAAATTCAAGTAGAGTATAAATCTTAGCATGACAAGCACAGGGTTGATCATCAATTCCAGGTTGGAGACCGAGTATGGCTTCACATCAACAATGAGAGATTGAATGGTGAAGGTAATAAACTCAATCACATTTGTTATGGACCCTTCACTATCTTGGATAAAAGTGTTACGAATACTTTTTGTCTGGATCTTCCACATTATATGCAGATTTACTCAATTGTGAACTTAGAGAACTTGAAATTTTTTTATCCTCCCATGATCATGCATTAGGAAGAGGAATTTTCAATACCTTCAGTAGATGAGTTTTCTCCTGATTACTTGGATGAGTTAAAGGAACATATCATCTTAGACAGAAGGACGAGGACTTCACGTAGGGGTGATGTTGATTATATTCAAGTAGGCTTAAAGGGCACACATCCAAGAAAGAAAAAGTGGATTCAGAAGGACAAAGTGAGGGGACTCTTCCCTCACTTATCTATTGATTGATGAAATATTTTGGTTGTCCAAAAATATCTCAGTGGAAGGCTTGATCCAAAAAGGATCCAGAGAAGGATAAGAACAACTCAGAACTCGCAGAAGAAACTCGGGACGCTCATAATGGCCTCGACAGACAGAGAAAGGGAAAAAATTAAAAGTTCTTAAAACTCAATGAAAATGAAATTATCCCAAATATCGTGTCGCAATATTTGTAATGGTGCAAACAACTTGTCAAACGGAGTTACGGATCAAAATATATTCACGGTCAAAGTTTGGTCAACCTAGGCCAATCAGTAGGGGGATGAGTCGGCATCTGTACTGTCGACATCAACATTTGTATGGATGACATCAGCATCCGTACAACACATGTGGCAGGATTAGGAGGTGACACATTTCATATTGACATCATCATGACATCAGCATGGTGATCTGGCAACACTAGAGGCCACCATGTGTCAACCAGATTTGGCACTTGTCGACCAATAGGATTTTTCCATGTGGTGTATGTGTGATGATGTGGCATCCATATGATGATGTGGCCCTGACATGGTAGGATGACAGATCAATTTCTAACGTGGCCAAATGGGATGCTGCCACATGGTAGTGGGAAAATTCCCAATGACAGCCCGTATCTGAATTTTGAAAAAACATAATGCATTGGCGAGTCCACCAAATATGGAAGACCATGCCAAATATGACCATGTTTTAATCATTGGATTCATCACCAAATTTGACAGAACAACCTTTGGTATATATATACAAAAAAAAAAAAAAAAAGGGGGAGGCCCGTAGGTTTGATGATGCAGGATCATCGCCAACATCAAGCGAGCCAGCGCGGAAGACAATGGATAGCTGGAAAGTTCTAGCCCAAAATTTTTGAAATACCCTTGGATCGATGAACCATCTTAAATGAAGTCATTTAAGAGAAGACGCACTTATGAATGTAAACGGACCTTGAGAAATTCACTCTCGTCCTTAGTAGGTAGAAGGCATTTAAAGTAGTTAATGCAGGTAGATAGAATTTAATTCTAGATTAGATTGTTTGAGAGTGCAAGAGAGAAACGGGATATAGACACCCTCATTATGTAATTGTAACATTATTATGAAGAGAGCATAGAGGAGAAGAAGAGAGTTGTGTAGCAAACTACATGTACAGAAGTTCTGAATTAATATAAAGAAACTGGGATTCAGACTCATGGTGTTCACGTGTGCTCTGTGTATGCATCTTTAACTGTTATGATCATGAATGTCTTACTCTTTCTGTCATGCAATTGATTGTATGCTATGTGTGAATGATTTCCTATTGAATGTTTGAAATCTGAGAGGAAGGGATAGTGGAATGAGTTTCAATCGTTCCTCTATCTAAGCCAGAGTTCCTGCAAGGAGTGCAGTTGGATTGTCTGCAAGGAGTGTGTTGACAACAAGTTCAGAGGTTCGTCTCTGAGAGATCAGAAGGAATAGCGGTCATTCTCGTTTCCTCAGAGTGCAGTTGGGCACAGGAGACGTGCAAGGAGTGCGCAGGATAAGTAAAGTCTCAGGGTTGTGAACCTCAGCAAAATATCGTAGGATTGCTTCTGCAAGCATGCACAGAAGTTGAAGTATTCAACATTTGAAAGTATCCGAAGATTTCCGCAAGGAGTGCATGCAAGAGTCTTCTTTAAACCTCAGAGATGTGAAAAAACTCAGGAGGGATAAGGCCTTCTAATCCATTTAAGGATAGTGCAGAGAAGTTGCAACTGGAAGTATTAAGAAAGGCGTCATAAGTTTGCGCGTGGCGGAGAAGTTGGGGAGGAACACTCAAATCATTCGGAGAAATTATCAAAAGAAAGAGATCAACGGTCAAGAATCTGTGGGAAGGATTAGCGAAATATCGCCAGCTGTTAGATTTTCCAGACAAGCGAGGAGGTTACAGTTGCGTCCAAAGTTCAAGCTCAGGAGGTTGTGGGCCGTCGGATCTTCACATAGATATCCGTCAGCCGTTGGATTGACCAGGAGTTGCACGAAGTTTAAGTTTCGTGAACAGGAGGAGGAAAGTTCCGACGAGGGGCGTGGCCATCGGAATTTCGGCATTCGTGAAATCGGGAGTCACGAGGATGAGAGATTGGGAATTTTCATAGTGAAAATACTGGAATCAGTCTGAGCTGTCCATCTTGCGGAGACAGGTGGCGATAATTGAGCGCCCATTGGCATTTCGGCGACCGGGGTTTTAAGTTGTCAAAGAAATTGTGTCATCAGGGCATCGAAGGTCTCTAAATCCTGAGGTTGAATCAGGGTCATCCATCAGTTGGGACACATGGGCAAGATCGGAATCCATCGGCATTTCGGAGATTAAGGGGACAAGAGCCGAGACCTTTTGAATCCTGAATCAGTGAGAGGATCACAACCATGGATCTCAAAAAGGACACGTGTCGGGTGACCGCTCAATCGGGGATTCGGCCATCGGGGCTCATATAACTGAGTGGTTTTGGCTTTGTAGTTGGTGAAGACTGAGGTTCAATCAGAACCATCCATCCATTTGGGACGCGTGTCAGAAGATCTAAAGAAGTCGAGGTTCGGTGTTTTGTGGATCCTGAAGACAGGAAACTCTTGCATTTCAGAATTGCGAAGTCCGAAATCTCGATGGGAAGGAAAGCTTAGTTGTGGGGCCCAGCCGACGTCGTCTCGTTGTAACAGGGCAATCGAGAATTTCCAAGGTGAAAACCCCGAATAATACGAGAGTCGTCCATCTTTGAGGACGCGTGGCAACAATCTCAACTTTCAAAGAAAGTCCCGAAAGAAAAGTCATATCAGGGAATCGATATTCGAGAGATCGGGGAATTCGAAGGCACAAGCACTTTGGCATTTGAAATCGCGAAACCCCGAGGGATATCTGGAGCCATTGATTTTAGTGACCAATCACAGTCATTGATTTTTTTTTACGACAGAAGCGCATCCTAGTGACATCCTATCAGGAAAGTGGAGATCGGGAAATCAGGAACCAAAGGGTCATGACATCGAGATTTTGAAAACCCCAAAACCCGATTTTCTATTCTTCTGTCGTGAAGAGAACAGCGACCGGCCTAGAGGCCGCGAGGAGCAAAAAAGACCTTTGGGTTGATTTCAAGGGATATTCCAGTGGAGAATCGAAGGAGCCACTCCAGCTCAAGGGTAAAGTTAGAACGATCCTTAAGACCAGGAGGTCAGTGTTGAGGCCTTTGCTGAGGTAGAGGGTGTGGTCTGCGTCAGTTTGCTATCAGAGCTTAGAAAAGCTTCTTTTCTTTCTGTAGCAGGGAGAAGGAAGATTCACCATGCCGCCAAGGAGAAGAGATAGACACTCACCCGATCCAGAGGAGGAAAGTGATACGTCCAGAGGAAGGGGTAGACAGGTGCAAAATCCAGAAGTAGAAAGAGATCTACATAACATGCGTGCCATACTTGTGGACATGGAGATAAGACAAAAATGCACAACTGATGTAGGAGATATCAGTGAGTCCAAAAATGAAGATGATGTTGGAAATGGAGAAGAAGAAGTCACAGCAAAAGATGCAGCAAATGAACTCTTGATTAAAGCTGTTGCAAGAATGGGTGCAAAGGCAAAGATGGACATTCCAGTTTATGAGGGAAATCTAGATGTAGAAGAGCTTCTAGACTAGATTAGAGCTATAGACACCTAATTTGAATATGAAGATGTCGAAGAGGATAGGAAGGTCAAGCATGTCATCATGAGATTAAAAGGACATGCATCATTGTGGTGGGATGAACTACAAGCGGACAGGCGTTGCTAAGGCAAGCAGAAAATTAAGAGCTGGGATAGGATGATTGCAAAGATGAAGGCAAAATTCATCCCCAGGGATTACCAGATTACTCTATTCAGAAGAATGTAGAACCTGAGAGAGAAGTTGATATCAGTGAAGGAATATACTAAGGAATTTTACAGGATGAATATCAGGGCAGGTCATCGTGAAAGCAATGATGAAAAAGTAGCCAGGTATATGAATGGCCTAAGATATGAGATTTAGGATGAGATGAGTATGTTGACCATCCAAACGGTGGAAGATTCTTATCATATGGCTCTAAAAGCGGAAGAGAATCTGAGCCGAAAGCAGGTTCAAAGAGGCCGAAGTAGAAGTCATCCCAGAGGAAAATCAGTCACCCGAGATAAATATCAGAAGCCCAAGGTGGACTGGAAGAAACCTCAGACTTGAACTGAGAGAGGTGGAAGCTCACAGCGATGGAAATATGTTGAACAAAGAGGATAGCATACTAAGAAGAGAGGAGAATATGCCGATAATAATACTTTTCCCCGTACTAGAGGTAGAGGAAGAGGTAGAGGTGGAGTGATAAAGTGCTTCACGTGTGGAAAGAATGGACACAAGTATTATGAATGTCCATAGAAAAAGAAAGAGGGTGTAGAGACTCACATCGCCGAAGAATAGAGGCAATATGTGGAGGAAGAATATGTTGAAGGCGGAAGATCATTGATGATTTGAAAGGTTCTCTTGACGCAAGAGAAGGAGGTGGAGAATTCAGTGCAAAGGACCAGACTTTTTCGGACTGCTTGCAAAACCAAGGACAGAGTATGCAAGGTCATTGTGGATAGTGGTAGCACAGATAATCTTGTTTCAACAGATATGGTAGAAAATCTGGAGTTGGAGACGAGTGAACATCCGAGTCCATATAGAGTTTCATGGCTACAAAAGGGACATCAGGTAAATGTCACTAAATAGTGTTTAGTTGAATCTAAGATAGGAGGATACAATGATAATATATTATGTGATGTTATTCCTATGGATGTTTGTCATCTATTGCTGGGAAGACCATGGCAATATGATATAAATGTGATTCATGATGGGAGAATGAACACATACACCTTAGAGAAGAATGGGAGGACACATATGTTAATTCCAATTAAAGATAAGGAGGTACACTTGAAGTAAGAAACATTGTACTTCTCATGAGTGGGAAGGAACTCCTTAACGAGGTTAAGAAGAAGGAGGAACCACAATTCTTTGTGGTCAGGAAACCGAGAATTGTTTTGACTTGCACAAGAGTGGATGATTTACCAGAAGAAGTTCAGGAACTATTGGGAGAGTTTGCTGACATAGTAGTGGACGAATTACCTCGTTCATTGCCACCGATTAGAAGTGTGAGTCATAATATTGATCTCATACTAGGAGCTAGTTTTCCAAATAAAGTCGCGTACAGATTGACGCCGCAAGAGAATGAAGAGGTCAAAAGACAAGTCCAGGAGTTGTTGGACAAAGGTTTAGTCAGGGAAAGCTTGAGTCTATGTGTTGTTCCGACAGTACTCAGCCCAAAGAAAGATGGAGGTTGGAGAATGTGTACCGATTCAAGAGCAATTAACAAGATAACCATCAGGTATAGATTTCCACTGCCAAGGATGGATGATCTGATGGATTTTTTAAGTGGAGCAATTTTTTTTTTGAAGATTGACTTGAAAAGTGGATATCTCCAGATTCGTATGAGGGAAGGTGATGAATGGAAAACAGCCTTCAAAACCAACGAAGGGTTGTATGAATGGCTTGTTATGTCGTTTGGCTTAAGAAATGTGCCAAGTACTTTTATGAGATTGATGAATGAATTTTTGAGGGAGTTCATCAGGAAATTTGTCATCGTGTATCTGAATGACATACTAATTTTCAGTAAAACAAAGACAGAGCATCTGAAACACTTGGCTATTGTGATGAAGAGATTACAACAGGAGAAGTTGTTGATAAACATGAAGAAATCCTCATTCATGAAAATAGAGCTCATTTACTTGGGATTTGTTATTTCTGCAGACAAATTAAGGATGGATCCGGATAAGGTGGAAGTGATCAAGAATTGGCCATCACCAAGGAACATATTTGAGGTGAGAAGTTTTCACGGGTTAGCTAGTTTCTACCAGAAGTTCATCAGGAATTTCAGTGGAATTAGTGCACCGATGATGGATACAGTGAAGAAAAGACACAAATCTTTTCGCTGGACAGAAGAGGCTGAGAAGATTTTTAATTTGTTGAAGTAGAAAATCATGGAACAACCAATTCTGGTGTTGTCGGATTTCCAAAAGACATTTCAAGTGAAATGCGATGCAAGTGGATTTGCAATAGGGGCAATCTTAAGTGAAGAAGACAGGCCAATTGCATGCTTCAGTGAGAAGCTCCATGAGGGAGAACTTGCTGAAGGAGAAACACAGTGGAGGATTGGAAGGACACTTTGGTCATGACAAGACATTCACAAAGCTGAATGAATCATATCTTTGGTCGGGAATGCAAGAGGACATCAAAAGATTTGTGGACAGGTGTAGAATTTGTCAGCATTCAAAGGGAAAGAGGTAGAATGCAGGATTTTATCAACCATTACCCACACCTGAGAGATCGTGGGATGAAATCAGCATGGATCTTATATTGGGGCTACCAAGAACACAAAGAGGTTATGATTCAATCTTTGTGGTGGTGGATATATTTTCCAAAATGACACACTTCATTCCATGTCAGAAGACCAATGACGCAACTCACATTGCAAATCTGTTTTTCAAAGAAGTCATTCGACTTCATGGCTTACCAAGAAGCATAGTTTCGGATCGAGATACGAAATTCATAGGGAATTTTTGGAGGACCTTATGGAAGAAGCTAGGAACTAACTTGTTGTTTAGTTCATATTATCATCCTCAGATGGATGGGCAGACATAAGTGGTAAACAGAAGTCTGGGAGACTTGATAAGGAGCCTGGTGACAGAACACCACAGCCAGTGGGATAGTATATTTCCGCAGGCAGAATTTGAGTACAACGACTCAATGAATCGGAGCACAGGCCAGATTCCATTTCAGATTGTTTATGGCATGCAGCCGAGAGGAATTTCTGAACTCAGAGATTCAGAAAAGACTGCGACTAGGAGCGCTAGTGCAGAAGATTTCGCAGAGAAAATGAAAGAACTTCACAGCCAGGTGAAGGAGCGACTGTTGAATTCAAGCCAGGAGTATAAGCGCAGAGATGATTAGCACAAGAGACAACTTCAATTTGAAGTTGGTGACTTGATTTTGGCACATTTGAAAAAAGAAAGGTTCTCAAGAGGAACATATAATAAGCTAAAGATGAAGAAAATCGGGCCATGCAGGGTCTTGAAGAAAATTGGGGCAAATGCTTATGAGATTGAATTACCCGATGGGATCGGAATTTCTCCCATATTCAATGTCTCAGATTTGTACCCATATAAAGCTGAGGAAGCAGGAACAAATGATGAACAGTCAAAGGTTTAGTGGCAAAAGAAGATGCCAGTTATAGAAAATCCACAGATAGAAAGCATACTAGGCAAAAGAATTGGCAAGAGGACCAGAAGAAAACAATACCTTGAATACTTGGTCAAGTGGAAGGGACGTCCAGTTGAAGATGCCAGCTGGGAGAATGAAGCAGTCATTCTGAAGCATGGATAGACCGTGCAGGAGCTCATGGACAGGAGCCCATGAAAATTTTCAAGCCAAGGAGTATGATGCAGGAGCATCGCCAACATCAAGCAAGCTAGCGCGAAAGACAATGGACAGCTGGAAAGCGCCAGCCCAAAATTTTTGAAATTCCCTTGGATCGATGCGAAATGAATTCATTTAAGTGAAGGCACACTTGTGAATGTAAACAGGCCTTGAGCAATTCACTCTCATCCTTAGTAGGTAGAAGGCATTTAAAGTAGTTAATGCAGGTAGATAGAATTTAATTCTAGATTAGACTGTTTGAGAGTGCAAGAGGGAAATGGGATATAGACACCCTCATTGTGTAATTGTAACATTATTATGAAGAGAGCATAGAGGAGAAGTAGAGAGTTGTGTAGAAAACTCCATGTACAGAAGTTCTGAATTAATATAAAGAAATTGGGATTCAGACTCATGGTGTTCACGTGTTCTCTGTGTATGCATCTTTAACTGTTATGCTCATGAATGTCTTACTCTTTCTTTCATGCAATTTCTTTTATGCTATGTGTGAATGATTTCTTGTTGAATGTTTGAAATATGAGAGGAAGGGGTAGTGGAATGAGTTTCAATCGTTCCTATATCTGAGCCAGAGTTCCTGCAAGGAGTGTAGTTAGATTGTCCGCAAGGAGTGCGTTGACAACAAGTTCATTGGTTTGTCTCTGAGAGCTCATAAGGGATAGCGGTCGTTCTCATTTCCTCAGAGTGTAGTTGGGCACAGGAGTCGTGCAAGGAGTGCGCAGGATAAGTAAAGTCTCAGGGTTGCGAACCTGAGCAAAATATCATAGGATTGTTGCTGCAAGCATGCGCAGAAGTTGAAGTATTCAACATTTGAAAGTATCTGAAGATTGCCGCAAGGAGTGCGTGCAAGAGTCTTCTTTAAACCTCATAGTTGTGAAAAAACTTAGGAGGGATAAGGCCTTCTAATCCATTTAAGGATAGTGCAGAGAAGTTGCAACTGGAAGTATTAAGAAAGGCATCGTAAGTTTGCGCGTGGCAGAGAAGTTGGGGAGGATCACTCATATCATTCAGAGAAATTATCAAAGGGAAGAGATCAACGGTCAAGAATATGTGGGAAGGATTAGTGAAATCCTGCCAGTCGTCAGATCTGCCAGAGAAGCGAGGAGGTTACGGTTACGTCCAGAGTTCAAGCTCAGGAGGTTGTGGGCCGTCGGATCTTCACATAGATATACGTCAGCTGTTGGATTGACCAGGAGTGTCATGAAGTTTAACCTTCGTGAACAGGAGGAGGAAAGTTCCGACAAGGGGCGTGGCCATCGGAATTTCGGCATTCATGAAATCAGGAGTCACGAGGATGAGTGATCGGGAATTTTCATAGTGAAAATCCCGGAATCAATCTGAGCCATCCATCTTGCAGAGAATGGTGGCGATAATTGAGCGCCCGTCGGCATTTCAGCGACCGGGGTTTTAAGTTTTCAAAGAAATTGTGTCATCGGGGCATCGAAGGTCTCAAAATCCTGAGGTTGAATCAGGTTCGTCCATCAGTTGGGACACGTGGGTGAGATCGGAAGGCATCATCATTTCAGAGATTAAGAGGACAAGAGTCGAGAACTTTTGAATCATGAATCAGCGAGAGGATCATAGCCGTGGATCTCAAGAAGGACACATGCCGAGTGACCGCTCAATCGGGGATTCGGCCATTGGGGCTCATATAAGTGAGTGTTTTTGGCTTTGCAGTTGGCGAAGTCCAAGGTTCAATCAGAACCGTCCATCCATTTGGGACGCATGTCGAAAGATCTAAAGAAGTCGGGGTTCGACGTTTCGCAGATCCTGAAGACAGGAAATTCTTGCATTTCGGAATCGCAAAGTCTGAAATCCCAATGGGAAGGAAATCTTTGTTGTGGGGCTCATCTGACATTGTCTCGTCGTAACAGGGCAATCGGGAATTTCCAAGGTGAAAACCCCGAAGCATACGAGAGTCGTCCATCTTTGAGGATGCATGGCAACAATATCAACTTTTGAAGAGAGTCCTGAAAGAAAATTCATATCGGGGAATCGGTATTTGAGAGATCGTGGAATTCGAAGGCACAAGCACTTTGGCAATTGAAATCGTGAAACCTCAAGGGAGATCTGGAGCCATTGATTTTAGTGACCAATCACAGTCATTGATTGTGTTTTACGGCAGAAGGGCATCCTAGTGACATCTTATTGGGAAAGCGGAGATTGGGAAATCGGGAACCAAAGGGTCATGACATCGGGATTTTGAAAACCTCGAAACCCAATTTTCTATTCTTCTGTCGTGAAGAGAACAGTGACTAGCCTAGAGGCTGTGAGGAGCAGAAAAGACATGTGGGTCAATTTCAAGGGAAATTCCAGTGGAGAATTGAAGGAGCCACTCCGGCTCGAGGGTAAAGTTAGAATGATCCTTAAGACCGGGAGTTTAGCGCAGAGGCCTTTGCTGAGGAAAAGGGTGCAATCTACGTCATTTGACCCCGAGACCTCCTCCCACCACTACGCCTTAATACTCATGCCATAGACAATAGGCCAACGTCCTCTACATTGTAATGAATGTCAAATTTTTACTGAAGAGTTGAACCCGTCGAGCCCTAGAGGAGGCACATGTGTGGTACGATCATGGGAATGAATTTCTAGGAAAGTATAGTAGCATTTATTGCAGGTTGCAGGGGCACGAAAACCAAGATGAATTTATTCTTGGGCCTAGGAGTGCCAGATTCGGATCGAGTATTTTTAAGGGACATCTTGCATTGAATCACAGGGACATATGGAATTGAATCACAGTCCATGGCCAAGTTGTCCGTTAAGAGTTGGAGAACTTGTTCTTGATGCTCGATGTGATCTTCCACTGCTTGAACATTAGATTTTTCTTTTAGAGAAGAAGTGATGGATGGTGGGTGATATTGTTAGGATATTTAGACACTTAGGATTTAGTTAAGATATACTTGGTCTAATGTGTCATTAGGTAAAAGTGTGTTTCTTAGTGTGTTTCTTTAGTATGCAATAGTATGCATTTGTAGTTAGGAAATCCGACAGTCACAATATGTTCCCGACATAGAGTGATCTGACGATTCATACTCTCATCGATCTTAACAGCCATTGATCTGTGGCTTTGCACTCAATTGGTCCATGATATCTATTTAAAGAGCATGGAGGGTCATTTTCGATATTCGATTGTGAGAAACTCTCTTGTAAAATCTCTCTGTAATCTTTTTCTTTGCATTAATAAATTGCTCCAAGTGGTTGCGTTGGCTAGGGTCGTGGATGTTTCCCTGTAAGCTTTTTACCACGTGAAAACATCAGTGTGTTGATATTTTATATGGTTATGTGAGTGTTTACTAAAGGTGTTCATCCTCTATTGGAATACCTGTGTTTTCGAACATGGTATCAGAGCTTGTTTGAAGACCCGCTTATGTTGTAGATCGAGATCGTGAAGCTGAGTTGCCTCATCTCCATTTTTTGTCATTTTCATACATTTTTGGGCTAAGAGGACTGTTCCATTTCATCCAAAGCGCTTGTTTCAGTCAGGAACACTTTTCATTTCACTCGAAAAGGTTTCCATTTTCCCAAGATATGGCCATTACAGTCAGATCCGGAGGTATAAAGCTTGAATACGCATTTTTTTTTTTTTTTTGCAAAGTAGTATTTTGGTTTTATTTCGGTTTTGTTTTATTTATTTCTAGGTTTCTACTCTTTTAGATCTGCATATTCTCTTTGCCCCATTCCCTGTGTGATCTCTTCAAATCATAAAAAGGTAGGAAAAGGTGCATCTTACAGGTAAGCTAACTGAGATCTAACCCTTGTTGTCATCGAGAAGCGAAATTTTTTTATTGTGTGAAAAGAGTTTTATTTTAGCATGCTCTCCAAGGACGTCTTCAAAAACAAGAATAAAAACACCCACAATCCTCCTTCTGAACATCACAATATGTTTTGCTAGATCATTTGGTTAAAATTTGCCTAAGAGGTCTTGAGTTCAAGTCTCTCTTTTGTTACTTTTTTTGAAAAAGTTCATGCTAAAATTGTAAAGTGAATCACTATAAGTAGCTTTAATATTTTATTTTAGAGTTATTTATTTTTCATGCATTTATTTTGTTATAAAGTAACTTCATTGTAAATGTAATCCTCACTTCTCTTTATAAAAGTGGGTCACTTCATAAAGCAACTTACACAATCACGTGGTCATTTGGTTATTGATTGTGCCTTTTTTAAAAAGGGCATAACTCTAACATCAGAAGTCTGTTTTTAGTGCCTTTTTTTTTTAAACCACATAAATTTTCGAGCTCTTTCAATCCATATCATCAGTTTCAATTTTTAAATCCACATTATATACATATTTAATATGGATTATACAAGTACTATCTTGCTTACCAGCAACAACTACTTCCAATGGAAATCTCATATGGAAGATTTATTAAGAAATAAAAGGCTTGTACCGGATTACCTTGGGAAAGGAAAAAGCACCCAATCAAGTTGATAAGAAAGAAAAGTGGGATAATAGGAATGAAAAAGCATGTGAACTAATCAGAATTTCCATCTCTCTTGATTTAAGGTAACACCTTCAAGATATTGATGACCCCAAAGAAGCTTGGAACACAATTGAATCTATGTTTGGTAAACTCAATATTATTCGAGCACAACAGTTAGAAAATCAAACACTGACCTTGAGTCCAAATGATTTTTCTTGCCTTGGAGACTATCTATCTAGGTTTAAAACACTCAGAATTTTATGTGAAGAATGTAAGATAAAGATGGAGGAAGAGTGTTGCATCTATCTTATTCTTTCTAAGTTAGGTAGTGCATATTATGTGTTTGTATCTACCTTTTATGCCATGAGAGAGGCTCTAGGGGAAGAAGATTATGAAAAAACCCACTCTTGAGTCCTTTTGTGCTTCTTCGATGCCAGAGGAAGATAAGCTTGTACAATTTGGAGTGATCAACACTACAAGTCCCTCCAACAAAGCCTTAGTTACCCAGCAAAAAGATACAGCAATGAATGAAGAGTATATTTCTTTAATGGCAAACAATACTTGGGATCTTGTACCTCTTCCAAAAGGAATAAAACTTGTTAGATGAAAATGGGTCTACAGAACTAAGTATGCATTAGATGGAAGTGTTGAAAGACACAAGACTCAGTTAGTTGCCAAAGTATTTTCCCAAGTTAAAGGATTTACAATAGTGACACAATAGGAGAAGGAAGGAGGCATTAGAGCCTATCCCCCCTTAATGACAACTTCCTCAACTCCTAACATGGATCGAAGTTTGGAAAACTTTGCTTCTGTAAGAGACTTTGTGAAAATGTGTGCAACATGATCTTCTGTAGGGAAAAAGAGCACGTCAATAACTTGATCATGAATGAGCTTTCTGATGAAGTGCATGTGTAGCTCAATGTGTTTTCTACGTTGATGTTGAACTAGGTCTTTGGTGAGCTTGATGACACTCTGATTGTCATACCAAAGGTTGGTTGGATGTTGGTGCTGGAATCCTAACTCTGAAAGGACCTGTCACTTGGGCCTGTAAGAAACAACAAGCTATTTCACTTTCTACAGCAGAAGCAAATACCGAGCAGCAGTAAATGCAAGTTAGGAAGCCCTATGGTTTCGACAAATTCTTTCATAGTTTGGATTCCATCACCAGCATCCGACCATCCTTTGGTGTGACAATCAGAGTTCCATCAAGCTTGCCAAAGACCCAGTTCAACATCAATGTAGAAAACACATCGAGCTACACATCCACTTCATCAGAAAGCTCATTCATGATCAAGTTATTGAAGTGCTCTTTTTCCCTACAGAAGATCAAGTTGCAGACATTTTCACAAAGTCTCTTACAGAAGAGAAGTTTTCCAAACTTTGATCTATGTTAGGAGCTCAGGAAGTTATCATTAAGGGGGGATAGGCTCTAATGCCTCCTTCCTTATCCTATTGTGTCACTATTGTAAATCCTTCAATCCTATCCCAAGTTGTTCTTAAGGCAGGATGTTAGGATATTTAGACACTTAGGAGTTAGTTAAGATCTACTTGGTCTAATGTGTCGTTAGGTAAAAGTGTATTTCTTAGTGTGTTTCTTTAGTATGCATTAGTATGCATTTGTAGTTAGTAAATCCGATGATCACGACATGTTCTCGACATAGAGTGATCTGACGGTTCATACTCTCCTCGATCTTAACATCCATTGATCCATGGCGTAACACCCGATTGGTTCATGATCTATATTTAAATAGCATGGAGGTTCATTTGTCAATGATCGATTGTGAGAAACTCTCTTGTAAAATCTCTCTGTAATCTTTTTCTTTGCATTAATAAACTGTTCCAAGTGGTCGCGTTGGTTGGGGCTATGGATGTTTCCTTGTAGGGGTTTTACCAAGTGAAAACATTGGTGTGTTGATATTTGATCTGGTTATGTGAGTGGTTACTAAAGGTGTTCATCTTCTGTTGGAATACCTGTGTTGTCGAACAGATATTCATAAAATTCCATAAATGGTGTCATTTTTGTTGCAATATGAAAGGAAGTGTTATACGGCCATTATACCAAGGGTAGCCACTTGAACCATTGTGCTTTTTTATTAGAGACAAATAAATGAATGTATCCTTCTAGAATTTTTTTCACTATCTCAGTTTGTCCATCAAATTGAGGATGATAAGATGATATATGAGCCAATTAAGTACCCAAACAAGAAAATAATTATGTTCAAAAATGTCTAGTGAATATGGGATATTTGTCACTTACAATAATCTTTTAGCTTCCATGTAGCTTTTGAACTATCTCCATGAATGCAGTAGAGACTATATTGGCTTTGAAAGGATGAGAGAGTGCATAAAACTATGCATGTTTGGTAAGTCTATCAATAATCACCATGATGACACTCTTTCCTTCAGACTTTGGTAACCCTGTGATGAAATCCATGGAAACATATTCCCAACGCCTACTTGGAATGGCCAATGGTTGTAAAATACATGGGGTCTTAATTGTTTCCACCTTATTTTCTTCGAAAACAAAACATTCTTCCATAATCCTTTGAACATCATTTTTAAGGCCATCCCAAAAAAAATCCCTCTTGACCATGTGATAGGTTTTATTTGAGTTGGGAATTCTTACATAAATATAAGCGATATTTTTACCATAGTGAATCATTTTTCCATGTAAATGTATCAGATGCACTGGAATCCTTCTGCAACCTTTGAATGAGAGTCCACACTTCTTTTTCATTCTTCCATTCATCCCTTGCTTCTATTAACAAATCAGGTTGGATGATAGAGATAGCATAGAGAAATACCCCAGCATCTTCATCCTTTCTTGAGTGCATCGGCCACAACATTTTGCTTCCTTTTTTGTAGATGATTTCATAGTCATAAACCAACATCTTCTTCACCCATGTTTGTTTCTCTTCTGAAGATAGTATTTGTTCCAAGAAGTATTTAATACTGTCATGATCTATTTTTACCTTGAAGTGCCTACCTATTAGGTAAGGGCGACATTGCTTCAATGCATGTAGTATTTCCATCATTTCCTTCTCATAAATGGGTTTGTGTAAGTCCTTTCACTTGAGTGGTCAACTTTCAAAAGAAAGGGGTCTTCCTTCTTGCTTTAGAACAACACCAATGCCATTTCCCGAGGCATCACATTCCACAATAAAGGTTTTTGTGAAGTCTAGTGTGGTCAAGACATGATCTTTCCACGTTGTCTCTTTAAGATTTTCAAAAGCTTGAGTTGCCTCTCGAGTCCATGAAAATGCATCCTTCTTAGTTAATGCAGCTAAAGATGTTGTTATTCTTCCATAGTTCTGAACAAACTTGCAGTAGTAATCTGTCAAACCCAAAAATCCTCTAAGATTCTTCAATGTTTTTGGAATCGACCAGTCCATCATGGATTTCATATTTTTAGGGTCTACCTTAACACCTTCATGAGATACAATATGACCCAAATAATCTACCTCCTTCACCCCAAAAAAATATTTGGACGGTTTGGCATATAGTTGTTGCTCCTTTAGTAGTTGTAACACCTTGTCAACATGTTGAACATGATCTTCCTAAGACTTGTTATAGATTAGTATATCATCATAAAATACTAAAACTAATTTTTGAAGGAAGGGATTGAAAATGGAATTCATCAACCCTTGGAATGTGTAAGGTCAATTCATAAGGCCAAAAGGCATGACCAAAAATTCATAATGGCCTTCATGAGTTATAAATGTTGTTTTTGGGATATCTTCTTCCTTCATTATAATCAGTTGATACCCTAAACAGAGATCCAACTTTATGAAGTAGATTTCTCCATGTAGTTCATCTAAAAATTCATCAATGACAGGAATGGGAAACTTATATTTAATGGTGATTTTGTTGAGCTCTCTATAATCCAGACACATACGACATGAGCCCTTTTTCTTGAGTACCATTACCATCAGTGCAAAGTAAGAACTTTTTCTAGGTATAATAATGTCAGCCTCTAACATTTCTTCAACCATACTCTCAATTTCACTCTTTTAGGCATAAGTGATCTATAAGGCATGATATTAGGAGGAACACACCCAGGAATTAGGTGAATAGCATGATCGGGATCACTAGTGGGTGGAATACCTATGGGAATATCTTCAAATACTTTGGAATTATTATCAATGATCCCTTGGAGATCTAGGAAAATAGATGGATTATATGTTTGAACATCTAGTGAGCATAGTTGTACACTTACACCCTGATGCCCCTTTTTCAATAATGTTGTCATGCCATTAGATATTAACACCTTATTGGGTTTCCCTGTGATACCCCTTAACTCAAATTCCTTTCCTTCCAATGAAAATTTCATGAAAAGTTATTAAAAATTAAAATCCATTGTTCCCAATGATTGTAACCATTGGACCCCTAGCACGACATCAACACCATCCATGGGTATAGCAATCATTGGACTATTCATTACATATTACCCCATAGTAAGATTGATCTTATAGAATTTTCCTAATCAATTGATAGTTCCTCCATTTGTAATCATTACTTGAAACTCTGGCATTCAATATATAAAGCAATTGAGAGATTTGGCTAATTTACAATGAATGAAATTATGAGTACTACCAAAATCAATTAGGACTATTATATTTTTCTCTTTGATATATCATTATATATTAAGGGTTTGAGGAGTATTAATTCCATCCAATGCATGACATGATATGGTGGGAGTCATCTCTTCAGAATAAATATCTTATACATCTTCATCTTGAGATGGTTCTTCTTCTTCTTCTTCTTCTTCTTCTTCTTCTTCTTCTTCTTCCTCTTCACAATCTATGTAGAATATTTTCTTCTCATCACACTTATGTCCCTTATTGTACTTGTTGTCACAATCAAAGAATAAACCTTTTTCTTTTGTTTCCTCCAATTTTTAAGGTGTCAACCTTGTATGTTGAGGTGGTTTATAAGAAGGAACATTATTCTCTCGATAGATTTTAGGGGTGGTCCTTCTAGTAGCCATAGCCAGATTTTTACTTTCAACATTTTCTCGCCACTTTGAACGCATTCTCCAATGATTTGGGTTCCCAAAGGAGAACTATAAATGTTTTGACCTACACAGAATAGATCTATCTAAACAATGATACACACATTTTCAGTGAGAATTGGAAAAATAAAAAGAAGGAGAGAAAGAATGGAAAGAATTCTCATTAACCATTGTGAATAATGAATAATTTACACATGATATACTCTCTATAACTCAATGAGTTCAACTTGAGGTGAACGAAGTCGCCATAGTGGTGGTCTAGAGTGATTTGGACACACACCAGTAGTTACGGGAGTGAATTTCCACCTATTCTAGTCTCTCAAGCAGTTACGGGAGTGAACTGCCACTTATTCTAGTCTCTCAGGCAGTTACGAGAGTGAACTGCCACCTAGTTGAGTTAACTAGTCAACTAGTCTTCAGTTAAGTGACTGAACAGAAAGTAGTGAGGAGTTAACTCAAGGAATCAAGGCTAATATGCCACTTTGGTGATGATACCAAGGAAAGGTCAAATTATCATGGTGGTGATCCCAATGTTGCATGGTGATGATCCCAATGCAACATCTAAACTCAACTCAACTAGTCAAACTAAAGTGTGAACTAAAAGAGAATATTCTCCAGGTGGAATATTCTCTCCTAAATAATAGGAGACTGGAAAATGACTAATTATGACTAATAAACAAATAAAAAACTTAGGAAAAATAAATCCTAGGTGTGTGTGAAGTAACTCCAACACCCCCCCTGAACATCGTTATGGTGAAAATAAAGATTGGGTCCCAACAATGAGGCCATGTTAGGTACCCAAGTACAAAATATACACTGAAAATAAAGTGAGGAAAGAGGGAAATTCTTATGGGAAAAACCCCAACTACATTTTCTAGGCAACTGTGTCCTTCACTCCAAGACGACCTCGCGCAGAATGGAATTTATTCTCAGTGAAGGTCTTGGTTAAAATTCATGTCATCTATTTTGTTGAAGGACAGAACTATAAGTCGATGATCCTCTCATGTACCAAGTCCTGGATGTAGTGCATTTGGATTTTGATGTGCTTCGTCTGCTGCCTATGAACTGGATCTCTACAGAACTTCAGAGTGCTTTGGTTGTCACACTAGATGACGATCGGCCGATGAAACTGAATGCCCAACTCAGTGAGAAAATGTTGTAGCCACATAGCCTAAATGGTTATGTTAACTAACCCTCTATACTCTGCCTTGGATGAAGATAGAGCAATGGAAGCTTGTTTCTTGCTTGACCAACAGATAGGCATGGAACCAAGACTGAGTGAGTAACCAGATGTGGACTTGCGATCAATGCTATCATTGGCCCAATTGGAATCAGTAAACCCAATGAGATCTAATGTAGAGTCTGCTGCATAATGAATCCCAAAGGTGATGGTGCCCTATACGTATCGAAGGATATGCTTTGCAAATTTCCAATGTAGCTCATGCGGCTCCTGCATGACCCTGGAAACTGTGCCAACTGCATATGAGAGGTCTGGTCTAGAGTGTGTGAGATACAACAAGCTCCCCACTAGTTGTCTGTATAGTTTATTTTCAACCAGTGGAGTCTCCCCGCCATCCTCAAGTTTGACTCCTGATAGGAAAGTAGTCGAAGGAGACTTGCAGTATGTCATGTGAAATCTCTCAAGGAGATCTTGTGCATACTTGGCTTGAGATAGTTTGATGTCTGATGCATCCTGACTGATCTCAAGTCCAAGGAAGAAGTGTATCGGACCCATGTCCATAATCAAAAACATGTCATGAAGAATCCTCTTGATTGCAACAATCGCTGAAGTCGAGCAATCGGTGATCAGCAAATCATCGACATACAGAACTAAAAGTAGAATCGAATCAGCCGTCTTGAGTATGTATACATTCAGGTCTGATTTACAACATACAAAGTTCTGTGACAACAGGTAGGAGTCCATCTTGGCATACCACGCCCTCGGAGCCTGCTTGAGGACATAAAGTGACTTCTTCAGTTGACAGACCAAAGATGAGTCCTACATAAATCCATGGGGTTGCTCCATGTATATCTCCTCAGAGAGATCACCATGAAGAAACGCATTCTTCACATCCATTTGATGGACTTCCCATTCCTTGGTTTTCACAACGGAAAGTTCCAATCGTATGGAATCCATCTTTGCTACTGGAGCGAAGGTCTCATCATAGTCAATACCATGAACATGTTGAAAGCCTTTGGCAACAAGCCTGTCTTTGTATCTACTGATATGTCCATCCACTGTGCTCTTAGTCCTATAGACCCATCTGCATCTGAAAATTTTCCTCCCAGAAGGAAGGGGAACCAGATCCCAAGTCTGGTTCTCGAGGAGGGAATTGTACTCCTCCTTCATGGTGGATTCCCAAAAGGGATTTCCAGCAGCCTCATCATAAGACTGTGGATTTGAAGACTGAACTAAGAAAATATGCCTGGAAGGCAATGGTTTAGTGGAAGTGAGTGCAATAGGAGGCTCCTCAAAATCAGATCGATTCCTCCTAGTACCAGTTGGATCACCAACGAGATCCTCTACATCCTGAAGAGTAATCTGTGCCCACTTGGGCCTCTGCTCTGGCTCTGCAACTGCATCTAGATGATTTGACTCTGCATCTGACTGTATTGACTCTAAATCTAAATCATTTAAGTCCTATGAATCAGAACTCTCATCTGAAGAAGAGTCAGCATGTACATGCTCATCATTGCGGACAGGTGGAAGAGTGAAGGTGTTTGCATGCGACTGTTGAGGTACATGTGAGACACTTTCCTTGAATTGGACACTACACTCAATGATGAGTCGATCTGAGGAAATATCAATAAGCCGATATCCCTTCACATTTTTGGGGTATCCATCAAAAATTCACTCAGTGCTCTGTTGATCAAGTGCCTTCCTATTTTCATAGGGAATGTGGGCCCATGCACGAGAACCAAAAATGCGAAAGTGGGTCACTTCTGGTTTGAGGCCACTCCAAGCCTCATAGGGGGTCTTATCCTTGACATATCTATGAGGAGATATGTTTTGGATGTATGTTGTACAGTTAAGTGCTTCGGCCCATAGTCTCTATGGTAGTGACTTTTCATGCAACATGCAAGATTCCATCTCCTTTAGAGATCGGTTTTTCTGCTCAACAACTATGTTTTGCTGCAGAGTGTAGGGAACTGTATGCTACAACTGAATCCCTGCCTCATGGAAAATATTGTGGATCTCATGATTCACATAATCTCCCCTATTATCAGTTCAGAGGACTTTGATCTTCTTTCCAGACTATGTCTCAACCAAATCTTTGAAATCTTTGAGGTGTTGAAAGACCTTGGATTTTTTCCTGAGAAAGTAGATCCAAGTAAAATGTGACAAATCATCAACAAAAATGAGAACAAACCTCGCTTTGTTGATGGATGGATGCAGAAAAGGACCCATAAGGTCACTGTGGATCATATCTAAAGGTGCAGAAGCTCGCTGAGACTTTCCTTTGACGAATTTATTTTGAGAGTGTTTTCCGAAAACACATCCCTTACATACTCCCTTGGAGAAATGGATGTCTGGTAGACCATCAAATAATATGTGATTGCTAAGTTATTGCATGTATCTGAAATTCAAATGTTCAAACCTTTCGTGTCATATCCTACTACTTTCATCAGCATGAGTAAGTAGTAAAGCATAATAAAGTTCAATGAATTCAGAAAATGTATACAATCTAGACTGATGATTTACCTCACCGGTAGAAACCCTGGAGTTGGTTTGCATGTCGTATATGTCCATGGAATTTGGTGTGTGTAGAAATTTCGATACCCAAATGAGTATTCCTGCGATTCTCCTGATCTAACAATTTCCGCCACTTGTTAAATACAAAATCGCTTCTACTATTATTATTGCGGAAGCAATTAAACCACGATGACAACCACAATGCACAAAGTGAAATATCAATAACACACAACACAGAAGTTTTACCGGGAAAGCGTAAAGCTAAAAACCCCAACTATCATATATTATGTATATCATGAATCATGAAAAAATCTCATACAAAACTCTAATCCAAGAGCTCTCAGTACAATAAAATCGTCTCACACTGTCATACACAAATTAGCAAATACATGCACCAATTCCTGTGTCCAAACAGCCTGCCTCCTCTTCACAAACTCTACAATCCGAATTCTCACAATAAATCGAATGAATCATTTGCACATGCTCATAATCATATCCACTGCATGTGTGAACAAATCACAACTGATAGCCAACTGTCCCTTTCACCTGTTATCTCAACTGGTGTCCATTGGATTGACATGCATGTAGTTAACCGTGGCGAATCTTCAGTTGCATGCGAGTTAACTGATTGTGAATTAATGAATAATTAATTCACTAAACTCACACTAATACAACTAAGATTAACTCACTTAACTACACTTATAATTCTGTTACAATTCCAAATCACTCAGTTATGAATGAGATA
>ML779096.1:598988-617758 GCA_009831015.1 Picea engelmannii | reverse complement strand
GAACCTCTTCATGTGGTTGATCCACATCTTGAGACTCATCCTTGGGAACCAACAGTTCCTCTTCTGCATGCAAGTCTAGCTCCCTCTCAAGCGACAACCGCATGGCTTTCCCCTCATCGAATTTTATATCCCGTCACATAACAATCATCTTACTGTTTGAAAAATACACATGATAATTATGGGGTGTTTCTGTGTACCCCACAAATATCCCAACTTCAGAAGTTGGTTCCAGCTTCTTCCTGGCATCCTTGTTTACATGCACATAAACAGATGAACCAAAAATTTTAAAATGAGAAACATCAGGTTTCTTACCAGTAAAAGATTCTTCAGGTGTACTCATGCCAAGTACTCTATGAGGACAACGGTTTTGCACATAAACCGTAGTATTTCATGCTTCTACCCACAAATGCAATGGTAGGCCCTGATCATGCAACATCGCTCGTGTTGCACCCACGATCGTTCTGTTCTTTCTCTCCACGACCCCATTTTTCTATGGGTTATGAGGCGCTATGAGTTCTCTTCAAATTCCTTCTCTGCTGCAGAATTCTTTGAATTCATTAGAGATGTATTCTTCACCATTATCGCTCCTTAGAGCCTTCACTTGCTTCCCCGACTCTTTCTCCACCAATGATTTAAACTCACGGAACTTTGAGAATGTTTGATCCTTCTTCTGCATGAATAATATCCAGCATTTACGAGAAAAGTCATCAACAAAAATAAAATAATACCTGTGTTTTGTTGTTGAAGCAACCAAGAATGGTCCACACACATCCATGTGAACTCTCTCCAGGATTACCGAAGCATGGTTCTCCTTTTCATGAAAGGTGGACTTTGCATACTTCCCCAGGGTGCACCCCTTGCACTGATTTGACTAAGCAAGTGTTCCCCTTGGAAGTCCAGTAGATATTTGTTGCATGATCTTCAAGGCTCCATGATGAAGATGGCCTAATCTCCTGTGCCATAATTCACCCTCATCCCGGCTCACCATTGTTTCTACCTTGCCTATTATGGCACCGCAACCATCTACCTGCAGCATGTAGAGATTCTTAATTCGAATCCCTATCTTCTTGACTTGACTTGTTGCTTTATGTCACAGGTAGGATATACCACTGCTGAAAACAACATCATAGCCTCTATCCTCCAACATTGCGACTGACACCAAGTTTTTCTTCAGACCTGGAACATGCATAACATTTTTCAATATAAATGGTTTACTTGACTCCCTCTGAAAGGTAATGGTACCAACACCAGTTGCACTGTATTTTCCATCATCGCCCATATCTATACGCATTCTGAGATATTTCTCCTCCAAGTCAATGAAAGACTCTTTATCTCCCATCATGTGGAAGGAATCGCCACTATCCAAATACCATATTGATCCCGATGCACTTGATGCCATGCATGCGATCAAAGTGAAGTCAAGCTCAAATTGTGAGACAAGAGCCTCACCAGTTTCAACTCCAGCAACCATCTTGTTCTTCTTATTCTACGGACAGTTAGTAGCAAGATTCCCACGTTCGTGACAGTGAAAACACTTCACTTTGGAAAAATCTAGCTTCTTGACTTTAGACTCGGAATTTGATTGGAATTTCTTCCCTTTCCCTTTCCTTGCCATGGAATTCAAAGCACAATCCTCTTCATCATCATGCTTTAATGAAGATCCATCTCTGGTGTTCCGCCTAAACTCCTCTTGCACCAGCTTCGACCATAGTCATTCCCAATCCGGTAATTTTTCCCTTCCATTGACAGAGTCTTGATAACTATGCCAACTCTTAGGAAGCCCTAGGAGCGCCAAGCTCACCAAATCATCATCAGCAACTGTTATTCCCACACTTCCAAGCTCATCCCGACATTGGACAAAATTTGTGAGATATTTTGGAATGGTGTCGCCTTTCTCCATCTTAATCTTCCTGAGTTTATCTTTGAGCGCCAATTTCCTATGGTTGCTACTGTTTTGGAACAGATTTTTCAAAACCTTCCACATTGCATATGGTGTGGTTTTCCCATGGAGACTTGAGACAATGTGGTCTCGTACTCCCTACAACAGAATCCTCCTCGCCTTCACCACTTTCTTTTTCCATGCATCAAGATTTGCAGTATCTGTCGCAACTAGCTTAGGAACATCTGAATCAATGTAATCCTTCAAGCCATTGTCTTCGAGCACTGCCTCCATCCTGTCCTTCCAAGCAATGTAGTTAGAGCTGCCCTCGAGTGCATACTCCAAGCTCAAGCCATTGAAATACATTTTGATCTTGAATCAAGTGTCGCACCAAGAAAATCTTGCAAATTTGAATGTTATCCAACCCAAAACTCAACCCCTTCACTTTCCTCTTGCCCTGGGAGGTTCGCACCCCACCTGAGAGAAACCTGAGGGAAGTTCGCACCTTGCCTGTGTATAGTCTGCGAACTTGCCTGTCAAGTTTGCACCCTGCTAGTGTATTTACCTACGAGAATGCCCTGGAAGTTCGCACCCTACTCCACTATTAGGGTGAGGGAAGTTTGCACCCTGCTAGTGTATTTGCCTACGAGAATGCCAATGAAGTTCGCACCCTGCCTTTGTCTAGGGTGCAAGAATTTCTATTCTTGAAAAAACCAGAAGTTTTCAGTACTAGAGTTTGCACTTGGCTAGAGACGGGACCTGCGAGAATGCAATTATGTTCGCACCTCACTTATGTAGCTCCGTGGCCTTCGTGGCTCTGATACCATGTAGAAATTTTGATACCCAAATGAGTATTCCTGCGATTCTCCTAATCTAACAATTTCCGCCACTTGTTAAATATAGAATCGCTTCTACTATTATTATTGTGGAAGCAATTAAACCACAATGACAACCACAATGCACAAAGTGAAATGTCAATAACACACAACACAAAAGTTTTATCGGGAAAGCGTAAAGCTAAAAACCCCAACTATCATATATTATGTATATCATGAATCATGAAACAATATCATACAAAACTCTAATCCAAGAGCTCTCAGTACAATACAATCGTCTCACATTGTCATACACAAATTAGCAAATACATGCGCCTATTCTTGTGTCCAGACAACCTGCCTCCTCTGCACAAACTCTACAATCCAAATTCTCACAATAAATCGAATGAATCGTTTGCACATGCGCATAAGCATATCCACTGCATGTGTGAACAAATCACAACTGATAGCCAACTGTCCCTTTCACCTCTTATCTCAACTGGTGTCCATTGGAATGACATGCATGTAGTTAACCGTGGTGAATCTTCAGTTGCATGCGAGTTAACTGATTGTGAATTAATGAATAATCAATTCACTGAACTCACACTAATACAACTAAGCTTAACTCACTTACCTACACTTATAATTCTGTTACAATTCCAAATCACTCAGTTATGAATGAGATAATAGATTAAGATTTATTGTCTAATTTAATTAAGAGAAAACTAAATTAGACACATGTTTCTTGTTGAATTTTCAACAGTATGAATACGAATTTCTTTCCATTGCCAGAATTCATCATCTGATACACAGAGAGAAGGTTGACAGAAATCTTGGGAACATCCAACACATTCTCGAAGCTTCCGTTGGTGAGTTCAATCCTTCCTTTGGCAGTGACTTCAACAGAAGAGTTGTCCCCCATCAGAATAGGAGGACATTTGAATTCATCCAAATAAGAATAGACTGCTTCTGAGGCAGCCATGTGATGTGATGCTCCTAAATCTACGATCCAAGCATCGGTAGAGGAGTTGATTGCAATCAAGGCATGGCTAGAATTGCCTTTCTTAGAATTCGGATCTTCTTTTATTCTTCTTCTTTGCACCCTCGGGGATGCGATCTCCAAGGTTTTTTTGCTGAAGTATCTGAGACATCAGATCTATTTTCTTTTGCATGCATGTGGATTCTGAATGGAATCCTTTGTGACAGTACATGCATTTATCTCCTTTTCTTCCCTTTTCTCCTTTGTATCTGGAGGCATCGATGAAGGGTTTTGTGTACCCTTCCTTCTTTGTATGTGCATGATATTTCCACTTATCTTTATATTTAGATTTCTGATATTTGTGACTTCCATCATGCACAGTCAGTGCATGTGCCCTTGGGCCTTTGATTTCACCCATGTTGATGAGCTTGGTTTGCTCTTGTGTCAAGGATTCGATAAAGTCCTCAAGAGAAGGCATCTTCCAGGTGGCTCCAGAGATGAATCTAATAGTATGGAATGTGGATACGAATACAGATAATTCAGATCCAATCTTGGAGAGAATGGTGAGAACCATTTTCTTCTCCTCCTTCGATTTATCAAGCCCGCAAGCTTTGAGTTACGACAGTAAATCCTTGAATTTTGTAAAGAAATCTTGGATATTCTCGAAGATTTTTGTATCCAGTGTGAGCAGATCCACCTTCATCATGTGTCCCCTCATCTCATCCTGTTTTCCAAAGAGCCCTTCCAATATGGTCCAGGCTTCATTGGGAGTCTTACAGGAAGATATATGAAAAAGGAGATCGGGAGAAATAAGACTGTAAATTGTTCTGAATGCCTCATCCATGCGATTTAAGTAATTGGATTTTTCTATGGCTGATGTCGGTTCTGTATATGTATTCATGGTTAACCTACACAACCCTCTAGATCAAAGATGTATTTCTATTTTCTCCTTCCATGCAAAATAGTTGTAAGGTGTAAGAATGAATTATTTTTGGAATTCCATCTTTCCGTTGTCTTCAATCTTTTGTACTTGCAAAACTTTTGGTGTAGAATTTTCTTAGCAGAATGTCATTTCTAATACCATGTAAATGTGTTTACCTGCATAGAATATATCTAGCTAAACAATGATACAGACATTTGTAGAGAGAATTGGAAAAAGAAGAAGAAGGAGAGAAAGAATGGAAAGAATTCTCATTAACCATTGTGAATAATGAATAATTTACACATGATATACTTTTTATATCTCAATGATTTCGAATTGAGGTGAACCAAGTCACCATAGTGGTGGTCTAGAGTGATATGGACACACACCATCAGTTATGAGAGTGAACTGCCACCTATTCTAGTCTCTCAGGCAGTTATGGGAGTGAACTACCACCTAGTTGAGTTAACTAGTCAACGAGTCTTCAGTCAACTAACTGAACAGAAAGTAGTGAGAAGTTAAATCAAGGAATCAAGGCTAATGCACCACTTTGGTGATGATACCAAGGAAAGGTCTAATTAGCATGGTGATGATCCCAATGCAACATCTAAAGTCAACTCAACTAGTCAAACTGAAGTGTGAACTAAAAGAGAATATTCTCCAGGTGGAATATTCTCTCCTAAAATATAGGAGACTAGATAATGACTAATTATGACTAATAAACAAATAAAAACCTTAGGAAAAATAAATCCTAGGTGTGTGTGAAGTAACTCCAACAAGGAACTCATGTTGAATGTTATCCTTTAAATTTCCTATGAAGACATCAATCAGGTGCTCATCTGGAATATTCGTTACCTTTATATTCAATCTTTGAAAGTTCTTAATGTGCTCTACAACTGAACCCTTTTTCTTGAGATTTATCAACTAGCTGAAGAAGGTGTTTCTCCTTGTATCCTCATAGTGTTTGCTATCATTTTTTTTGTGAAAATTGTCCAAGTGACAAGTGATTTGCGATAATAAAGAAATTGATAGCACACAAACTTATTAGGTTCTAAATATAAGGATGCAATTCATACCTTTTGTGTGTGTGGCACATCATGTAGATCAAATAACTGCTCCATCTAGAGTATCCATGCGATTGGATCCTTGTCATCAAAATTCCTCATATCGATCTTAGGAAAGTGGTTGGTATTCAACCTAAAGCTGGAGTCTCCCCAATCTTGACTCATATTCCTTATGTCCTCATCATGAATTTCATGGGATAAATTGTCACTTTCAGGTGGCCTCCCTATTAGAAACTTTTTCAACCCTTCCATTATCTCCTCTTTTAAGTCATCCATCTTAGTATCCATCATTTATTTGAGCTTAGCTTCAATTGAATCCATCATCTTTTGTATTTCATCTTTTGTTAATGTGTTCTTTTGTAAATCATCTATGCCCTTCTGTGTTTCTTCACCTTTATCAAGAGTCCAAGTAGGATTGTCTGAGGGATTATTTGGTGTAGAAGTTCCCTTTTTTTCGTGGCATGTTGACCAAGTATCATTCCAAAGTAGGAATTCTTAATTCGCTTAGGCAGAGGTCCTCACAGACAAGGGGGTTCCAGGTGTTATAGCTCTTTGATATACATGTGGGGTCCAACAATAGTACTTAGCCCAATATCTTAGTGCACTAACTAAGGAGGCTTGACCATGCCCTTAGTCGTACAATCTGACTACCCAGGTACTAGAGAGTGATCTCCCAGAGTGTTGTTCTCAGTGTATTATAGCAACAAGAAGACCAAATGGTTTACTCGATTGGTTCGGGATTCTAGGGGATCTCCCGATATACGCCAGGTACGTGGGAGATCAGATAATTACTAGTGTTTTCTAATGCACAACCATTCGAAAGGGGCCTTCTATTACACTCTAGGTACATGGAAGAACCACACTACCCCCAGGTTGTGGCGCTGACAAGTAACAACATCTCCTAGGTTTTGAGACATTGGAATACTTTTGTATCTAAAAATTCCTAAGATTATCGCAAATTTATGTGATACTTCTTTTATCCCACTTTATTCCACTTTTTGAATCACTCCAATTGGATCTTCTAGTCAAAACATATGCAAATTTCCAAAAACAAAATGCACCTTTTAAAACCCCGATTTGGAGACTGTTCTTTTAGTTGACCCTTCTTATATTGTAGCTCTACAATTTCGGCCCTTCTGAGTCTAAAATTTCAACTTGATATATCTTGATGTTTCTTCTTTCCAACACCACCAGTTATACAAATATTGGATTCTCCATGAGAATTTTTTGATAACTTTCCCAAGATGTGTTGATTTTTTCCTTTTCAGGAGAGAGAAATTGTACGACCTACCGCGTGTGACTATCTTCACTTCAGAACTTCAAATTTTCACTAGTAAAAATTTGGTCTGTAACCTAACCAATGGAGAAGGTCTCACTCAATTTGGAGGTTTGTAGCTTCATATATAACAATTTTCCCAAGAACACTTGTTTCAGACTGAAATTTGGACCAACCAAAAACCCTAATTTCCTCAGAGAATAAATTTCAAAGTACAATGAATCTGATTCAGATTTAGGAGAGGAACAAACTGATTAACAAACTAAATTCAATAAGAATGGAGATATGAATAACCACACATATATCCAATGATCAATATCTTCTATTGAATAAATGAAATAGGTTGAAACTGTAAAATTGCAGAATTGAAACACTTGCTTGAATGGTGGTAGCTATCTCTGAGAAGAGATGTGGCTGCTATGTGCATCTGTCTGAGAAGAATGATCACAATGAGGCTCCAGAGGCCTTTTTTATATACTCGTGAATTTAAAAACCCTAGACATCCAAAAAACTAACCCTAGGAGATAAAACGCCAAAAGTTATGTGGGCCCCTATGGGTAAGTTGGTACCTCAACTTCTCGGGGTCGTAACATTTGCATACAACCTCCATTTTAGGAGCATGATAGCCCGTTGGAAAGGTATTTTAGAGAAATACACATTATGTTGTTAAAATTTGACTCCATCTACATTTTGACTATGGTGATAAAAAAAAACATTGTTTAGGGCCCCAAAACGTCCCTAGAAGTACAACAAGATGTGATGACATGAAATTATACAAAATAATCCATTTGGATTAGGTTGGAGGCCACTAGAATCCACCTGGAAGATGTGTAGGGATTCATACATCCTCGGAAGTGTAGAACCCACAATTACAAATAATTACATAAGAACGTGTTGAACTAAAAAATATCAAGAGGAGCCAGTTGGAATAGATGGGTGGCCACCGATATCCACCTGGATCAGTCCTCCCCCCTTAGGAAGCAATGTTCTCCATTATGTTGAGTTCCCCCATCAGGTGAGGAAACTGTTACTGAATTTGGCCCCAGGTGAGCCACTTTCCTTGGTGTAGGATCTTCCCTGCCCTGACAACCCGATAAAGCTGGATCCTCTGTTGGTGAGTGCCCTTGACCTATGTGTCCACTACCTGATCAGTGGATGCCTATTCCATGTAGTCAAGGTTGAGCTCTATTGGTTTCAACTATACTATGATCTCTAAGGTGTCCAATAATGGTGGAAAATATGGTTGAAGGTGGTCCACGTTGAACACTAGGTGCAAACCAAGGAAGGGTGGAGTGTTGATCTAAAAAAAATTGCTACCCACAGCCTTGGTGATGGTGTAAAGCCCATAGTGAAGTGGGTGGATCTTCTAATGGGGTCCTGTCTCATTCTACAAATGTAACCAGACGTTGTCTCAAACCTAAAACTGGTATGGTACCCCATGTTGATCATGGCGCTACTTGTACTTAGCATTGGATTTCTGCAAAATATCATGGACCTATTGGCGAATGTGTTAAATCCACTCAATGAATCTAGTGTCCATGTCAGTCTCAGACTAAACATGGGAAGATTCTGTCTGTATGGTTTCCATGGGTAGTGAAACATCAATGGGACCCAAGGGTTTGAATCCCAATCCCACCTAAAATGGGCTATGGTTGGTGGAGCTATGGAAAGCCCTATTGTAACTGTGTTGAACATCGGGGAGACTCTCATCCCATCTACACAGATGCTTAGATTTGTACATGTGCATTATGTGCACAATAATCTGATTGATGACCTATTTTTGGACGTCTGTTTGGGGGTGGAAAGTAGTGGATTTAGTGAGGTTGGTGTCAAACAGTGACCAGAGACTCAACCAAAATGTGTTGAGGAACTTGTTGTCCCAGTCGAATATTATGGTCTGTGGTATCCAAAAATGGACCCACACTCGTTCAAAGAAGATCTTGGTAGTATCGGCCACTATAATGTTCTTCTTGTAGGCTATGAAGATGGCCATCTTCAAAAATCGATCAACGACCACAAATACACAATCATTGCCTTGCTTGGTGGATGGAAGGCCAGACATGTAATCCATCGATATGGATTCCCAAGGCTTCTCGAGTGTAGGAATAGGGTTGTATAAGCCTTGTGCAATACCCCTAGGCTGGTGCGCCAAGTATTTATAAGCTGGTAGGATTATGTGCTTATTAGGCTGGAGAGGCTAGATGGTAAGGCCAGAGAGCCTATTTTTGTATATGTAATTATGAAAATTATTAATAAAATACATCATTGTGTGTAGACCAACCATGAAGAAAGACTTATGGGGGACTAAACCCCACTAGGAAGGGAAGGGAAGGGGGCTGAGAGGATAGGAAAGAGGGGCTAATGTTAAGGCCTTAACCCAAGGGAATATTATAATGTATTTCCTTAAATTACTAAATTTTGGGAAATAAACCCAGTTATCCTCAGTTCCTTTGGGGAGAGGAAAGGAAATGCAAGTGGAGAGGAATGAGCTCATGGAGAGCCAAGTGTCATCCAGGACGCATGAAAATTTATGTGGGGGAATTCTATCGTTGTGTGGGCTCTCTCTTACCATTATTATCGTTCTCACTATTCTCGTCCTCAACATTCTGACCATTTTGTTTGCCATCTCTTGTCTAGTTCATGCACGCATTGAGTAGGAATGTAGCTAGAGCTATTTCCTCCATTGTTTAACCTCTATCATCATGAACCTCTGTAATTTTTTAAGTCGGCCCTTGCCTTACCCATTTTTTCTATTTTTATTTGAAGAGGCGGGTTGTCAAGCTCGTGGTTGAAGAAGTGGATTGTCAGTTCTGTGAGAAACTCTTTCCAAGTGAGAGAGAGATTGTTGGGGAAGTGATTTCTCCTGGAGGGAGTCCAACAGTAGCTACAGAGCTCTGATAATTCTTGATCCAGTCTGTTGTTGAATCCTTGGAAGGGAAGTGGACCAGTGGATGGACTGTGGAACATTGAAGGTGCATATTTCTGAGGTGGGACAGGCATGTGGGGAATGATAGTCTGTGAGCGGTGAGCGTAAGTAGACTCCTTGGAGGGAATCCCTCCTATTTCATTGTTCATATTCCCGTAACCTCAACCTAGCCTAGGATTCATTTTCCCTGGGTGGAGTTTAGTCCCAGCTCGGGGGTGACCCACTACTGATATTTTGGAGCAATGTGGTCTAAGGCTAGGAGGTTCGTGGAAGATATGCACGCAATCAATGGTATTCTCATAAAAAGATAAGTACCAAATATATGTTAATTGTACATGTTATGTTTAAACAATTTGTTAGGTACATGTCTAAATGTTATTAGAATCGCCCATATATATTGAATGTATGTATTTATTGTCGCTTCCACATGAATATGTGTATGAACAAAATGTTTATCTTTGTTTAAATTTGATTTATATATATGTGTATATTAGAGCTTGATAGTTCATGTGGCATGACCGGACTGGGTGGATGGGTATGCTACAATCTGGTTTCAGAATAGTTTGGGTTTGAGTTGGTGGTGTTTTTTGGGGCAAGGGTGGTCAGGGGAAGTTACAATCTAGTATCAGAGCCCATGGTTTCAACACTAAACCTGGAAGGGCCACAAATGTGGAATTTGAAGTAAAAATTCCACAAGAAATTGATGTACAGAGTGACAAGAGGGTGTTGGGGGAACACCTTGGTTCTTTTCAGAAGATAAGGAGGAATAACAGTTTGATAAACCACAACAAACATGGTATTGGGTCGCAGAGTTAAATATGGTTCATTGGATCTGCTCGGAAGGAGACAGATCCCCCACAACCATCAGATCGGGAGAAGGTGCATGGAGGTTAAGCATAGAAGTCCTTTGGAATTCACCCCTTCAATCGTTTTAAAGCTATAAGCAGAGAAAAGTATCGAAGTCCTAAAGTCTGGAACCAATCCAAACCATTCATTTTCTAGGGACATGTATCCTTAGATTAAGAAATGTTCGACAATTTGGATGTTGTGGGGTGTTTAGCAGTTGAATCCTCTGAAATCTCGGAGTGATTCTTAGTCGTAGATCACTTGAGAGGAGGAGAGTCGTTGATTTTCTCTTTTGGTTTGGCATTTAGGGAAATTTGTTGTAGGTTGCACGACACAAAAATAGTTGAAGTCCCGATGCTATGGGAGGCAGTTTTCGGTGGTCGATAGTTTAGGAATTTTGACAAAGTGTCAATGTGAAGAAATCATCAAAGTCTTGGGTGTCCAAGTGATGTGAAATAATGACGTAACCAGTGGTGACATTGACCTGTTCGGTAGTTGATATTTTGACGGATTTGAAAAAGTGTCAATGTTAAGAAATTGTTGAAGTCTCGGGTTGTCGAAGTGATATGACATAACGACGTCACCGGAGGTGACATAGACCAGTTCAGTAGTTCAGAAATTCGACAGCTTGGAGAAAATGTCAAAGGAACAAAATCCTCAAAGTCGTGAAGTGTCACGTATGATGTGGCAAGATGATGTCACCTAGGGTGATGTTGACCTACCTAGTTCGGCCACGTGTCATTCGTTTTCATACTTTTGATATGCCCTTAGGACTGATTGCAACCTGACACGTGCCACTCATTTTCTTACTTTTGATAGGCGCTTAGGACTGATTGGAACCTAACACATGTCACTCAATGGTGGGGACACATGTCACCAATTTTATTGGTGATGGTTGTACTTCATGGCCCTCGGAAGGTTAAGCAGTTCAAGAGTCTGATGTTTAGAGAAAATTGTTGGAAGAATTTTCCGACCTCCGAAGTCTCGGAGTCCCAAAGTGACATGGTGGTGACGTCACATTGGGGTGACGTGAACACACATGATACATGCCACGTTTTATTTTTATATCTGCTTTTAAAATGATAATTTTCCATTTAGATCTTGACACGTGTCACCCCTCAGATTGGGCCATGTGTCCTCTTCTAGTGTTCTACCACATGGCACCAGATCCTACAGTCCAGAGACTTGGAAATCTAGAGGAACTTGGTCAAGAATTGTTAAGTATGAAGAGTCCCAAAGCTCCAAAGATCAGAGTAAATACTTTCTATCCATCGAGACGGGACACACGATGGTAGATCTCGTGGTTCAGAGGATTCAAGTATAAGGGGTTGAGGTCAAGGAATTATAGAGGCCCGAATGTTAGGGTCCATCATGATCATTGATAATAAATGACATGTGGAGGTAGGAAAGGGGATATATGATGGGTCGGCACTTTGGGATATTGGTAGTGAAGTGTTTTTTTTTTAAACAACTGAAGCCCGGAGTCCTGGAGCTCCTATCCACCGTTGATCCGAGCAGAGAATGTGGATCGTAGATCCATTGTCCTTCACAGCTTCGCATTTTGGTGGTCCGGGAGATTTTTTGAGAGGTACTTTGAAAACCTTTGAAGCCCAAAGTCCTGGAGCACTAATCCACCATAGATCTAAAAACGAAAGGAGGATCATCGATCTGTATGTCCTCCGAGTATTCGGAGAATCGGCATTCGAGGAAATGTATTATAGTGGAGGAAGATCCTTCAAAGACCTGGAGGCCCAAAGCATAGGATAAGTGCCCAACAATTAGCGCTCGGTCACATCCCCTGATCACATGAATTTAGGGGCTGAAGGAAAGGGGCTAGCACCTGAAATGTTGTTTAAAAATAGAAAAGGGACAAATTGTTCAAGTAGCCATAACTTTCTGCTCAAAAATCAGAATTAAGCATGGAATTGGCCATTGGAAAGGTCTTGAATAGTAGAAGATAACTGTTCACCTAGAAATTGGATCTGAATAGTACATTTATCAAGAAATCAACATAAAAAAATTCTAATATATTAATGAATTAGAATGGTTCATGTTTTCATGGAATTCTCAAGACTAATTAGCATGACAAAGTTCTATTGGCTGCACATTTTTTTCATAATTAATAGTTGTTAGATCAAAGTCAATGTAGAGTGAAAAGTTATGGAGGATACATAGGTAGCCTTCAGTCAAGAATATGAAATCAGAGGGTTGAATGTCCAGTTGCGATTGGAAGGAACCAACTCCAATGGACATGGAGGAGGAAAGGGGGAAGACATAATCTGGCTGAGACCCTCAAAAAATTGCAGACAGATGTACAGAGCCACAAGGATGATAATGATAGGTTTATGAAGGACAGGGAATAGCAAGTAAACTTCAACATGAAGTTAATTTAGAGCCTGGAAAGAATTTAAAAGAAGTTGGATAAGGAAAGTTGCTCCAGCAAATAAGGAAGTCATGGGACCCCTAAGAAGAAAGGAAGATCAAGGAATGGTAGCAGACATCACCATCGCTCCCAAAAGCATTCCCATATAAGATCACACAATATCTCAAGTCCATCCCCTGTCATGAAGCATAGGAGGTCTGGGGCGGATGACTTGAAAGGAGAAATGAATAAGATCAAACCTCCTACTTTTGATGGAGAGCACAAGAAGGATGGAGATGTTGACATAGGATTGCTAGGCATGAGGAAGTATTTCCAATTGCATAACTATTATTCTCAATCAAAGGGAATAATTTCCTTCTATCAAATGAAAGGAAAGGAATCCATGTGGTGGGATCATCTTGTGCAAGTACAACACCTCAGAGAGAAAAATGTGACTTGGAAGGAATTCAAGAGACATTTTGAGAAGAAATACTTGACCACGAGGTATTATGATAAAAAGATTAAAGAGTTATCTGAACTTAAACTGGGAAACATGACTATTGATGAATATGAAAGGAGATTCTTAGAGCTGTTGAGGTATGTCTCCTTCATCAAGGATGATACAATGAAGATTCATAGGTACCTGAGTGGGTTGTCATCTTTCATTAGTGATAAAATCCAATATCATGATCCCAAGACTTTGGAAGAAACTATGAGGAGAGAAAAATGATTATTTGATCAACAAAAAGGAAAGCTTACTTTCCAGAAGGCTTGGGAGGACAAGAAGAAGTTCAATCAGGAACAAAGGCAGAAGGGAAACAAGCCTCCATTTTTTAGAAACATTCCTCAAGGATAGCCATATTTTAGAGGGCTTAGAATGGCTAAGGTAGGTGGGCAAAGGCCAAGGCAGACACCCATTCAATGTTGGGGATGTAAAGGAGACCAAAAGTATAGAGATTGTCCTCACAAAACTGACAAAGTGAGAGTTTTCCACAATGTACAGCAAGAAGAAATAGTGGAGGACATGGGAAAAAGTGTATCGAGGATCTATGCAGCCTTGGACAACAAGCAAGCTAAGTTTCAATCACACATGATTGATGTTGAAGGTATGATCAATAACCATGCCTTTACTATTTTAATAGACTTGGGAGCTAGTAATAGTTACATAGATCCTAAATTTGTGGAAATATTTCTTTTTCCAAGAAGCAAGGATGGGAAATATTGGTTGGTAAAGCTCGCTACAGGATCCAAGAGAAAAGTTGTTGAGATGGTTAAATCATGTTCAGTGGACATGAATGGGCTAGGTACTAAGGTATATTTAAACATCTTTCCATTGGGTTCATATGACTGTCTAATTGGTGTGGATTGGTTGGACCAACACCATGTTGTCTTAGATTGTCATAACAAGGAATTCACTTGCTTGGATGAGGAGGGGAACCCAATAACAATCCAAGGAATTCCTAGGGAAATTATTATTTGAGAGATATCAACAATGTAGTTGAAGAAGTGTTATAGGAAGGACTGCCAAATATTTGCATCCCATATGGAAGAAGAAACTAAGGATAAGGTGTCAAATCTGGAGGATCACTTAGTCCTAAAAGACTTTGAAGATGTGTTTAAGGAGATACTAGGTCTACACCCAAAGAGATATATTGATTTCTCTATAAATTTTATGCCTGGAGAATCTCTAGTATCAAAGACTCCATACAAAATGAATACACCTAAGATGAAGGGGTTGCAAATGTAGCTTGAAGATTTTTTGAAGAAGTGGTATATACGCCCAAGTGTGTCACCTTGGGGTGCCCCAATATTGTTTGTGAATAAGAAATATGGGACATTGGTATTGTGCATCGATTTCATACAATTGAACAAAGTAACCATAAAGAACAAGTATCATTTTCCAAGGATTGATGATCTCTTTGATCACTTAAAAGATGCAAGGATATTCTCAAAGATTGATCTCGGAACATGATATCATCAAGTAAGGATCATAGATGAAGACATCAGCAAGACCTCCTTCAGAACAAGTTATGGTCATTGTGAATTCAAAGTGGTGCCATTTGGGTTATCAAATGCACCAGATGTTTTTATGTGTTTGATGTATGGTGTTTTCCAGGAATACTTAGACAAGTTTTTATTTGTCTTTCTGGATGACATCCTTGAGTATTCCAAGTCAGAATAAGAAAATTACCATCATTTGAGGATGGTGTTACAATTGCTAAGAGAGCACCAGTTGTATGCCAAATTGAGAAAGTGCTCATTTTATCGAAATAGAATTCACTATTCCGGGCATATCATATCCAAAGAAGGGATAGCAATGGACCCTACAAATATTGAGGCAATTAAAGGGTGGAAAAAACCTGAGAATATGATAGAAGTAAGATCCTTCATGGGTCTAGATGGATACTACAGAAGGTTCATTGTAGGGTTTTCGAGAATTGTTCACCTCACTTCCTTGCAAAGAAAGGGGGTGAAGTTTCAATGGACAATAGAATGTGAAAATAGCTTCCAACAACTGAAGAAGTTGTTAACCAATGCTCCAATTCTAAGGATTGCAAATCCAAATGAAGATTTTTTGGTTTGCACAGATGCATGCAAATAAGGACTTGGTGGAGTCCTTAGCCAGACAAATTTGTGATATGTTTTGAATCTAGAAAGTTGAAAGAGCATGAAAGGCTCTATGCCACTCCTAATTTGTAGTTGGAAACCATAGTGCATGCCTTGAAGAAGTGGAGGCATTACCTCATGGGAAAGAGGTTTGAGCTAAGGACAGACCATAATGGTTTGAAATACTTCTTTGATCGACCAACTTTGAATGTTAGGTAGAGCATATGGTTGGAATTCCTCTGTGAGTATGACTATGATATTAAGCACAACAAAGGAAAGGAGAAAAAAGTGGTTGATGCACTCAGCAAGAGAGTGCATGAATTTCATGCTACAACCATTAGCATGTATCAAACTGATCTTAAAGGCATAGTTTTTTAGGCTGGAAAAGTAGATTTTCAGTACAAGGACTTGGTAACTTGGTAACAAAATTGCAGCAAGGTAAAATGCAGTAGAAGGTTGAAGATTATGAATTTGGAATTGAAGGAATTATCTTGTACAGTAACAGAGTTTATGTATCCAATTCTCCGGAATTGAGGAGTACAATTTTAAAAGAGATGCATAATACCTTATTTTGAACAACCAAGGTATCAAAAAATAGTTGCAACAGTTAAGAGCCAATATTATTGGTCAGGCATGAAGAGGAAGATTGTTGAATACATTGCTAAGTGATTGGAGTGTCAAAGGGTCAAGGTTGAGCATAGAAACCCAGTTGGGTTGCTGCAGCCATTACCCATTTCTGAGTGGAAGTGGGAAGTGGTGATAATGGATTTCATCGCCAAATTGCCCAAAACAATAAAGTAGCATGATGTTATCATGGTGGTGGTGGAAAAGCTTACTAAAGCCACCCATTTCATTCCTATGAATATTACTAACAAGGAAACCAATATTGTTGATATATATATGAGAGAAGTAGCATGCTTTCATGGCATACCCAAGACTATTATGTCTAACAGAGACCCAAAGTTTACCTCAAATTTTGGGAAGGGGTTATTCAAAAGGTTCGAAACAAATCTGAACTTCAGCACAACTTATCATTTTGAGTCTGATGGGAAAATAAAGAGAGTGAACCAAGTGATAGAGGATATGCTATGGATGTAGGTGATGGACAAACCATCCAAATGGGAATAGTATCTACACTTGGTAGAATTTGCCTACAAGAATGGGTACCAAGCATCACTAAAGATGAGTCCATTTGAGGAACTTTATGGAAGAAGGAGAAACACACCAGTAAGTTGGGACAACCCAGTTGACAGAGCAGTGATTGGTCCAGATTTTCTTAGAGAAATGGAAGACAAAATGTTGTAGATTAATCATAATTTAAAGGCTTCCCAAGATAGGCATAGAATCTATGCTTACAAGAACAAAAATCAAAGGTAAATTAAAGTGGGTGATCATGTTTTCTTGAAGTTGAAAGCCAACAAAAGTTCCCTGAAGTTGGGAAACTATTCCAAGTTGGTAGCCAGATATTGTGGGCCATTTGAAATTCTAGAGAGGATTCGACCAGTAGAGGATTGGACCAGTAGCTTGAATTCTTGCATTACCTGCATCTATGTCTATACATAATGTATTCCATGTATCATTACTTAAGAAATATATATCTGATGTTAATCATGTTATTGATTGGAATGTGATTCAGGTAGAGCAAAAAATCACTTTGCAAGTGCATCCGATATGCATTCTGGACGGAAAATCAAACAGCTTCGGAATCGAGCCATAGGGTTTTTAAAGGTCCAATGCACCTGGTACAATCCTAAGGATGGAACATGGGAACATTAAGATGTTATGCAGGTAGAATACCCGCATATTTTTGAATATTTTGAAAATCTTGATGATGTTATGTAAATGAGTTGCACTGAGGACAGTGAAAAAATAAGGGGAGGGAATTGTAATACCCCAAGGTTGAACCCCTATTGAATTGTAATGAGTTTTATAGGCTGGTGAGCCAAGTATTTATAAGTTGGTAGGATTATGTTCTTATTAGGCCAGAGAGCCTAGATGCTAAGGTCATAGAGCCTATTTTTGTATATGTAATTATGCAAATTATTAATAAAATGCATCGCTCCGTGTAGACCAACCATGAAGAAAGAGTTATGGGGGAATAAGATCCACTAGGAAGGGAAGGGAAGGGGGGTGAGAGGCTAGGAAAGAGGGGCTAAGATTCAAGGATTAACCCAAGGTAATATTATAATGTATTTCCTTAAATTACTAAAGTTTGGGAAATAAACCTAGTTATCCTAATTTCCTTTGGGGAGAGGAACATAAATCCAAGTGGAGAGGAACGAGCTCCTGGAGAGCCAAGTTTCATCTAATACACATGAAAATTTATGTGGGGGAACTCCATCGTTGTGGGGGCTCTCTCTCACCATTTTCTCTCACCATTTTGATCGCTCTCACCATTCTGATCGTTCTCACCATTCTTATCCTTATCACCATTTTCGTTCTCACCATTCTGACCATTTTGTTTGCCACCTCTTGTCCAATTCACACACTCACTGAGTAGAGATGTAGCTAAAGAAATTCCATCCATTGTTTAACCTTTATCATTCTGAACCTCTATAATTTGTTGAGTTTGTTGAACACATCATGCTACTGAGAGGGGGGGGGGGGTGAATCAGTAGCATAGACAATTAATACTTTTTAACTTTATCAACCTTATATCACCAATATGCAGATATACATTCATTGACAATCATGTACTCTATATTCAGTTAGATTCAGATATTAAGATATACTGAAGGAGAAGTTATGTGGATTAAAGGATGTTGATTATGATCTTTAAGTATTTCTCCTCTTTTAACTTTTCTTGTTAATTACTGAAGGGTATTCAACATGTTGCAGATAAAGTAACCACAGATATTCAACATCAAGCATACACATAATAAACACAGGGACACATATTTCACGAGAAAACCCATAAAGGGAAAAAACCTCTTCTTCTTGGGATGTCAAGTAAGCTCCAACTACTTTACATCTCATCATCTTTAAGCACCAACTCAAAGGAGGCTACAACCTCTGAATACAAGCACCAACTTGTTGAGAGCACCAACTCTCACAGAATCCCAGCACCCACTAGGTGGAAGCACCAACTTCCAAT
>ML779096.1:567428-592399 GCA_009831015.1 Picea engelmannii | reverse complement strand
TCCTGTGTTCAAGCACCTACTTGAACTTCTGAGGACAACAGTCCTCCCGAGCACCACCCTACCACCCTAATTGCTCGAATAAAATTCTTACTCAAACCAATTTTCTTATTCTGATATAGCTTGCTTACCATTTCTGCTATGCTGCTTTGCCTTAATCATCTCTGATCTTCTTAACTGCTCAGCCACAAATTCTGTTTTACTACCTTTGATTTGTTGTTCTGCTTCACCTTCTTCTGCTGCACCTTCTCATCTTTTCTCTGCTTCACAGGTTCTCCTCTGCCACTGTCGCACTTGCAGAGCTCTCTCCTTCTCTCTTCAACAGCGACCAACCATAGTCTGTTTCCTCATCTCTTATACACACAGGAACGACATTTCAACTTCCCAACTCCTTGGGAAAAATGACGACAACTGTCCAGCCAACTGAAACTCTAACTGATCAACAATTAATTTGCAATTATGAATCTGTTTCACTGACGGATTTGTAACTGAAGCGTTAAACTGTAAGGAAGAACAGAAACCCTCCGATCAACACTTGATCCAACGGTTCAGATCCAATCGAGATTTCACCTATCGCGATTTCGGCACTCTTGGCATTCAGAGTTTTTGTCACTTACAAATCCTGTGACCAAGGGCTGTGACTACAGCCTTATGTCTCTCTATCGGGGTTTCGGCATTTTTAGTGTCGAGATGAATATGTACTCGGAACCCCCGATTCTCCGATCCCCGAAGTGCTCTTTTCCCGAGCCTTAGCCCCTTCCGGCTACACAATGGTCCATGTGACCTGCGATCACGTGACCACCACCATACCTCTCGAAAATGTGCGCTAGCCCATCTGGCTAGAACATGATCCATATGACCTGTCTCCGTGTGACCTCGGTCATATCACTCCATCAGAGTTTCGGCGTTTTCGTTGTCACGGTGTACATGCCTCCAGGATTCCCGATCCTCGATTTCCCAAGCTTTAGCCCTATCCGGCTACACAATGGTCCATATGACCATTACCCATGACCACAATCTAACCCCGTCGGGGCTACGGGGTTTGTGATGCATCAATGCATTCACCCGGTGATTTCTCGATCGGCCAAATCCCGACGCTCCTTTCATATGCTAGCAGCTGGCTGACCCTGGTTCACGTGACCGTTACCTGTAACCGCATCCTTATCTCTGACAGCTGGCATCCACTAATCCTCTGTCCTCCTTCGTTGTTGTGCTGGCAGTTGTTCCCCACTTATCGGGATTTCACGGATCGCGATTTCGAGATGCACAAACCTTTGTGCCTGGGATCTCCGATTTCCCGATGAACCAAAATACCGAAGGCGCCTTGATCTTCGACACCTGTCCCTCAGATGGACGGTCCCTATTCGTCCATACTCCTTTTCACCCGATCCCCGAAATTCCGTACAGAGATGTGATCAACGGTTCTGGTGTGATCTTGTATTGACGGTTGCGATTGAATCACAATATCGCGTTTCGCGATTTCGAGGTTTTCATTGACGAGTGATTTGGACCTTTCAAAGTCCCGAACCCCGATCCGTACAGAGCTGTGATCAACGGTCCTGATCCTTTCTGGATTTGACGGTCCAGATTCAATCGGGATTTCTTTCATCACTATTTCACAATGCGCAGATCCCTTGTCACTAGGATCTCCGATTTCCCGACGACGCCCGATCCTTTGCCACGCGTCCTTCCAGATGGACGGCTCTGATCTTTCTTGGTGACCCACACACTACCTTTCGTATCGGGAGATCGCATTTCGGGATTTCAGGATTTCTGATGCACTTGTTCACGGGAGTCGCGGAACCCCGATTCCCGATTCTCCGATACAGGCTAACGTCACACGTGTTAAATACTGCCACGTGTCACTCTGATTCGTGACTTACCTGTGCCTGGCTTGTTGAATCTTGCTGCCACCTGTCATTTCCTAGTTGTGCCACGTGTCCCAAGCTGACGTGGACTGCCGACGTGAGTTGGATCAATGGTCTAGATCTCATGTTGAACTGACGGTGCAGATTCAGTCGAGATTTCGCATATCGCGCAATCGAGGTTTTCGTTGTCATTGTTCTTTGCATTATGAAATCCCGATCCCCGAAACTCCGATGGCTTATCTCCCTCGCAACTTCTGCAGATCTGATGGCTGTCGGGTATCCGCTTCCAATCTGATGGCGCAGATCACTTCTTCTGCATGCCAACTCTTGCGCTTAACATCTGTGCAGCTTCTCCCGATCTAACAGCTGTCGGGATTTTCGAGTGTGATTCGACGGCTCTCAGTCTCTTTCCTGTGCTCCTTGCACATATGAGAACGCTATTCCTCCTGAGCTTATTCTCCTCGAATCCTTAGACTGCAACTTATTTCTTTTGCTCGACCTCGACCATCTTCCTATTGGGTCGAATACCCTTCATCACTCTGCTTGGATATTGCTCTGTCATCATTCTTCTGCCATAGACGATTGCCATCAATGACAACCTTGACATTATGCATCCCTGCTATTTCCATATTTCCAACAGAGTTCTCCCTTGCCTTACCCGTTTTTTCTACTATGGTTTGAAGAGGCGGGTTTTCAGGCCCGTGGTTGAAAAAACGAGTTTTTAGGCCTGTGAGAAACTCTCTCCAGGTGAGAGAGAGATTGTTGTGTAAGTGATTTCTCCTAGAGGGATTCTAGCAATAGTTACAGAGCTCTGAGAATTCTTGATCCGGTCTATTGCTGAAGCCCTGGAAGGGAAGTGGAGCAGTCGATGGACTATGGAATAGTGAAGGTGCATATTCTTGGGGTGGGACAGGTGTGTGGGGAATGATATTTTATGAGTGGTGGAATTAAGTAGGCGCCTTGGAGGGAATCCTTCTTGTTGCATTGTGTATCTTCCCATAGTCTCAACCTAGCCTAGGATTCCTTTTCCCTGGGTGGAGTTTAGTGCCATCTCTGGGCTGACCCACTATTGATAGCTTGGAGTAGCATGGTCTAAGGTTAGGAGGTTCATGGAAGGTTTTCACACAGTCGGTGGTCTTCTCATAAAAATATAAGTACCAAATCTATGTCAATTGTACATGCTATGTTTAAATGTTGTGTTTAGGTACATGTTTGAATGTTATCATAATTGCTTGTATATATTGTATGTATGTGTTTATTGTCGCTTCTACATGAATATCTGTATGAACATAATGTTTGTCTATGTTTAAATTTTCATTAGATATATATGTATATCAGAGCTTGATAGTTCATGTGGCATGATCAACATGGGTGGTTGGGTATGCTACAATCTGGTTTCAAAACAGTTTGGTTTTGAGTTGGTGGAATTTTCCACGGCCAGGGTGGTTGGGGGATGTTACACCTTGCTTCTTGATGGCTGGCTTGGAAATGGAACAGGCAGTGAAATATATGATATACTTGTTGACGTCTTCTCGAAGTTTTGTCCAATAAAAAAGTTTCTAGAGAACAACCACAATTTTCTATGTGCCAAAATGTCCTACCATCCCACTGTAGTGGGATTCCCAAATCAGCTTTGCACGCTCACTTGCAGGAACACAGAGATGGTCGAGATGGAATAATAACCCATCCTGAATGTGAAAATTAGTGACAGTCACGCCTGTACACAAGAGATTATAGGTGGTGGCGAAGTCTGGATATTTTTGATAAAGTTGCGGCCACTCAGATGCCTCATGTCCACAAGAATGGAACAAAGTGGTGAGTGCATCCATGGGAGGTCGACTAAGGTAGTCAGTGACACGATTTGTGCTCCATGTCTTATACTTGGTGTTGAGGTGGAACTACTGCAGGTAGGTGGACCACTTCTTATGGTAGTCATTATACAACTTCCTCTATGTTTGTATGAACTATAAAGGCTTGTGATCAGTGTGGATGATTGTCTCCTTTCCCAAAATGTAATGTTTCCATTGAAGACAAGATTGTACAATGGAATAGATTTCCTTGTCATAGGCGGGGTATTTCCAAACAATATCTGAGAGTGTCTCACTATGGTATTCCACCGGATGATCATGCTGAGTGAGAACTACACCTACAGCATAGTCAGGTGCATTAGTCTCAATCTCAAATGGTTGTTGCAGATCAGAAAAGGAGATTATTGGAGCTTAGCACAAGCAATGCTTCAGATCATCAAATGCTCATTGTTGTTCCTTCCCCCACATGAAATTTTATATGGCACCTCCCTTGGTCACGTGGCTGGGGACCCATGAAATATGGGAGAATCCCAACACGAACCATCGATAGAAGTTGTCCAGTCCCAAGAAGCTCCAAATCTTGGCTAGTGTTGTTGGGGCTGGCCTATCACAGATGACTTGGATCTTAGCGAGATCAACATGTACCCCATGATCATCAACAATGTATCCCAAGTATTGGACCCTATTGTTGATTAATTGGGTTGGTTGTCATTGATGGAAACACTCAAGTGCAATATTGAATTCATGTCATTCATGCTCCCCCTGTGAACATCGCTCCCCCTGGAACCATGCCTCTATGTTCTGCATATGATAAATCTCTCCCCCTTTGTCATCAATGGTAAAGGTATCTTTCCATCTGGGGTTGCTCCCCCTAACTGAACTTTCCTTGGGGATACTCCCCCTAACTGAACTCTTCCTAAAACTAATCTCCTGACCTAAACTGTCCTCTTTATGGTGCTTCCTCATGTACATCTAAGACATATAAGATAATCATTCAAAAGAATTCATTTTGGAGTAGAAATTACTCTGAGTCTCTGGCGAATATACTGAAAGGCTTCCCGTGGAAGTGGTTTTGTAAATATGTCTCCCACTTGTTCTTTTGTGCCCACATATTAAACTTTGATGTTCTTCTCTACAACATGTTCCTATAGAGAGTGATACTTTATTGGAATGTGCTTCATCTTGGAGTGCATCACCAGGTTCTTTGAGATACTAATGACGCTTGTATTATCATAATAGATTGGAATGGGCTCATCTTACTCAACCTATATATATGTAAAAGTTTTTTCATCCATAGAACCTATGTACAACATGTTTTTGATACAATATACTCTGCCTCAACTGTAGATAAGGATATTGATGATTGTTTCTTGCTTAACCATGATACTAAAAACTTACCCAAGTAGAACATTGCTCCACTAGTGCTTCATCATTCATCAATGCAACCTACCCAATCTGCATCTTTGTAGGCAATAAGCGATAGATCCTTTCTTTATAGATACAATAATCCAAACTCTTATGTTCCTTTGAGATATATGAAAATCCTCTTCACTGTTAATAATGTGATTCCTTTGGTGTTGCTTGAAATCATGTCACCTGTCTAACTGTCTACATTACATATGGTTTGTATGTCGTCACATATAGTAAGCTACCAATCATTGACCTATATTTCCTCTGGTTTGTAGGCTTTGAATCATCATCTTTTCTCAACTTACAACTGGTTTGCATAGGAGTGGTAACCGGTTTGCAATATTCCATTCTGAACCTCTTTAGCATTTCTCTGATATAATTAGTTTGAGAAATAAAAATTCCTTGGTTTATTTGATGTATCTGAAGACCCAGAAATAAGGATAGTTCTCCAAGTAATGAAATTTCAAATTCATTTTGCATATCCTTTTCAAATTTCTCGCTTAACCTGTCATCAATACTTCCAAAAATAATATCATCAACATAAAATTCAATTAATAAAATACTATCTTGAGTTACCTTGATGTAAAGGTTGTTGTCTGCAATTCCTTTTCTGAACCATGCTTGTTGTATATATCTATCCGTTCTAGAGTACCATGCTCTAGGAGCTTATGTAGATCATACAAGGCCTTCTTCAATTTACACACATAATCTGCATTCTCTGACAACTAAAATCCTTCTGGTTGTTCAATGTGTTGATGGGTCTTAAATCCATTGATTCAACAACAGGAACCAAACCCGCCACCGAGGCCCAATTAGACTCTGTAGCGCTTGAGAAGGAATGGTTCTCTAGATCTTGTGATCTGGCCAATTTATCGATGGGCTTTGTGTTTTCTTGTGAAGGCTCTCCCTTCAAGTAGGATTGTTCTTTTCTGTATTTTTCTCTTGGATGGGACTAGTTTGAGAGATGCAAGCCAACATAAGCCAACTTGACAAGTAACAGGATTGAGTTTCAACTACTGGGAAGAGGCTGAGATTGGGATAACCCGCTGCTCAAACATCCAGACAATGATTCTATGCCAAAGGGCCTAGTACTAATACATTAACCAAATGAACATCCAATTACTATCTGAGAAAACTAATTAACAGAAAGAAAAACACATATGTAATCAAGATCATGGTAAGAAAAATAATTCATCTACCATAACATTTATCACATAACAACACAACGATTTATATCCATCATTAAAGCAAATAACATCAAAACATTGCATCAGATAACTTGACAATAGAATCAATTGCTCTTACTCATTTATTGCATCATTCATGGAGAAGGATAGAAAGTAGTTCTTATCCAAGTCCAATCATACACATCTGATGAAAATAGCTTGTCTTTGGTCCAAAAGGACTTCTCTATTCATAGCAGTCTCAAAATAATTCTTAACAACCAAGAAAAAAAAAGAGTTCTTACAACAACCATCAACCTTTGACTAATCGTTCAATGTCTCTATTTATAATATAAAATTCAACCGAAATTAACGGCTAAGTATAGTTTGAACCAATCAAAAATCACCACGTGGCGCGGTTATCCAACAGTTCATCTGAGATATTTCTTGAAATGCATGACTTTCTTCATATTCAGACTAGCTGATAAATAGATCTTCACAGGTTTTGGCCCATGGGAACCTGTGATGTTCCATTGGGGCAGCATATACTCCTCTAATATCTACTGCATGCATTCAATACTTTACCAAACTAGCATTTAGTAGTTGCAACCTTGTCCAAGCTCTGATCGGGTATTTCATGAATTCTTGCATTTGTCCTGGCTTTGCATCGGCTACCTTCACCCATTCTTCGGTCCATAGTGAGTCTTGTTCGGTGTACAACTTGACCACCTCTCTCAAGTTGATAAACTTATTAGGGGCGTCACATTCAGGGAGCTCATAATCCCTTATTTCACTGATGATCCAAATTTGGTGTTCCTTACGAGTCCTTCAGTGAGGCCATAGGATGAGATTTGTTCGGTAATCGAGGAGGAGTATTTCCTACAAATAAAGATAGAGAAATTTTAGTGATTTAAGAAACCTATGATAGGACATAAATAAATCAAAAAGACTAATTCATACCTGTGTAGCCTGCTAGTCTCAGTCATTTAATAGTTATGTGATCTCAGTCGCCCCTTCGTATGACCTGTGATGACCTAGCCAAAGCCACCACTCCTTTCTGGTTAAATGAATTATGTCAGTGTATCATGGAGTGGAAAATGAAGTATGACATCCATTTCCCTTTTTTTTTCTTTAAAATCATCATAGTAATTATTTGACCTTTGGGGCTGAAAAGGGGCATTGAAGGCGATCGTGCGCATGTATACTCCCAAAAGGTCAGAAACCATAAGAGGAAAGTCATCAAATGCCCCCATAATTTGTATTAGCAAGCATGTAAAACATCATTCATTAAATAACGGAGGTTTGGAGAACGATCGGAAGGATCGTACTGGACATTCTTTGTAACTCCGATCGGCGGTGTTTACATGCTCTGGATTGCGTCCGTCAAGAAATTGTGATGCGTCAAGTCTTTAAAAACCATTTCGCGAGGTGAAAGTGTTGCATTGGCACACTCTATTTCACTCCTTTGATTTTCTATAAATTTGGGGAATTCTTTGGGAAAACTTACGCTTATGCCTAGCTTATATTCTCTGGAATTCTGGTCTAGCAATTCATCTTGGTGAAGTCTCACATAGGTGTCCTTCATCACCTACAAATGACCGAGTCGCTACACTTTTGCATAATGGGATCCCCTCCAAACATAGGATGAGATCCGCGGGGTATCTAGAGCGCCAGGTCTGAGCCCCAGCGTGCCTGGGATTCTTTCTGGTCATCTTCCCACCTCCTTGAAATTCCAACAGGAGGTACAGGTTTTGGCTTGGAGACGGTGTCGGCATCCTCAACAAAGATTGAAGTTGTAAAGGGTGCATCTGAGAAAGGTATGCTAGTAAACATGCCTTCTCATGAGCATAAACTATAGAGAAGAGGAAGGCCTAGGAAAAATTAGAGAAAAGGAGAGGAAAATTGCCTTTCGGTCAAGCTAAGTGTAAGTCCAGCCCCTGAGGGGTCTGCGATGCCTACCAACTGGTCGGGGATGGTTGGGACTATTGGTAGAGGAAGCGGGAGATGACAGGAAAAAGCACCAGTTTCTCCCATTGAGAGCCCAGCTCAGCAATTAGAGTGGACTAAAATTACGATAGCATAACTCTACCAAGAGAATAGAGAGTTGTGGTGTCATTTGGCGGAAAAATACCAGGAGATATCGTCATCGTAGGGTCACATAGGAAGCATGGTTCGGTTTCAAATATGGATTCGGGAAGCACAAAATACAATTGTACAACTGCGCGAGGCATAGCAGGTAGTGGGAGAAAAGAACATAGTGCAGGGCATGAGTAGCAAACCTAGGAAAGGTTTTGCGTGTGGGGAGGCATAAAAAGTGATCTAGTGCATCGCATTCTCCTGAGTGATGTTTGGGAAAAATTCATTTTTCTTTCTCTTTTGTTGTAATGATACTCGTCTTTTCACTGTTACCAGAACAGTTGGTCGTAGTGTCGGCGCGGCTTATTTGTATGTGATCCGAAATTGGCAGGAGCCCTTTAATACTAAGTATCGGAAGTATTTTGAATGTATTATGCTTCCTTATGGATGAAAAATAGAAATTGACCATTTTTTCTTATCATAAATCATTAAATTGCACAAATTATTTGATCTTGTAATCATCGGTGTGGTACTGTTATTATGTTGATATGTTTCCCTTTTGTAAAGTGTCTGATATAAATTGATGCTTTCGTGGCATTATCGACCCTGAATCATTAGAAATATTTAATTATGAAAGGTAATCGTTGATAAGTTAGGATCTTATTTGGTACCTTACTCACGCCGAAAAACACTAATAACAGACTAAATACTACGGGTGTCGATATCGGGTGGTATTTAAAAAAAAATAACGTTTAAAATATATAGGGGGTCAAAGGTCGGTGATTGTACTTCCCAATTTGTGTGGCGCTTACTATTACATTTTTCTGTTGAAACCGAATGGATCGATCTTCCGCGAAATCCTTCCTGGGACTGTTTGTAGGAAAGAAACGCTTTCACCGGCCGACGCCAATGAAGGTCGGTACTCGGCTATTTTGACTTTCCAAACAATTTTCGCCACCTTACAAATTTTAACAATGTTGAACCTTTGAAGCGTATCGGGGAAACTTCTGGGTCACCGGTTCCTTGAGTGGTTGTCAAGTCCCCTTTATGGTTAAGATGACTCTTCATTACAAGTTCAAATAAACTTTAATTAATTCAATCAGGAAACATAAAATATAAGCGAAGGTATCAGTTTCATAACTGAAGTGAAGACAGTCGATGCAAAAGATTGAGTGGTACCAAAAAAAGAAAAATTCATAGACCTTTTTAGGGTGTGTTGAGTGCTCAACAAATGGCGATTCACTTGGTGAATGCAAAATCTTTGGTTCATAATGGGCACACATTTATTCATACCTATATATATTACACAATTATTTATTTGTTTTTATTTTTTCTTTATTAATGAAAGTATTGTTTTAGGGCTTGGCCATTCACTGGGAGGGCATCAATTTCCCCTCTCATATTCTGCAATCGATAGGTACCTACCTCGATTTTATCATCCACATGGAAAGTTCCAAGCCATAGGCTTTGAAACTTATAATTTTTTCCCTTTGGTTCATTTGTTTTGCCCCACTTCAGCACAAAGTCTCCTACCTCAAAGTTATTTTCTTTAGCCTTATGCTTATTAAACCATCGTTTCACTATCTGTTGATGAGATAGGAATTTTGACCTAGCCTTTTCTCTCTATTTTTCCAACATGAGCAGAGTGTTGATTCTCTATTTCATGGCCGACGAGGGTTCCTCATTGGAGTCTTGGGCCAATTGGAGAGATGGTAGATAAAGCCTATTTGGGAGGATGGCTTCTTGTCCATAGACCAGAAAGTATGGGGAATTCCCTACAGCTTCCTTGGGCGTGACTCTATCGGCCCGTAGAGCGTTATGGAGTCGTTTGTGCCAATTTCTTTGGTTATCTATAACCATCTTCTTCAGTATTCTTACCAGGTTCTTATTAGTTTACTCTGCCACACTGTTTCCCTAAGGGTAGTAATTTGCAGAGTACTTGATCATGATCCCTTTGTCCAAAGAAAACTCTATTAATAGGCTAGAAGAAAAGTAAGCTACATTATCAAAGACCAGAACAGAGGGGACACCAAACCTTGTGATCAGTTGTTGTTCTATAAATTGGATTACTACCTTCTTTTTTACATGATTCAGAGGAATGGCCTCTACCCATTTCATGAAATAGTCGATGGCAGTAAGAATGTACTTGTATAATTTTGAAGAACTAGGAGTAATTTCTCCTATGATATCCAACCCCCACTGCTCAAAATTCCTAGAGACAGTCATGAGTTGAAGTGGGATTGCTACCCTTTTCTCCTTTCCAACACTTATTTGACAAGTCTTACAGTTCCTAGCATGAGTATGAGCATATTTAAACAAGGTGGGTTAGTTATAGCGGTGGTGTTTCCTGCAAAGTGTCCTCTGGAGGGGCCATCATGGAGTCCCTTCATCACCTTTTCGATGTCTTCTTGTTTGAGACATCTCAATAGTACCCCATCATAATTGATCAGGAAGAGCACCAAATTTATAAGGTGATACTGTGTAGATTTCAATCTCAGGGCTCTCCTTTCCCTAAGGTTGAGGTTCTTGAGACAAGCTCTGTGATGTAAAAGATAAGCTAAATCCTTGTACCAGGAGTCTTGTCTTGGGGAGATGTATGCTACTTCGTTGCACCATAGCGTCATTTCATTTTCCCACCCAGGATCTTCATTTGCTTGAACCTGCGCTTCGGCTGCAAGCTTACACAAACCTTGTCCTCTTACTAGATTGGCAGGTTTTATATCTAGATCAAATTCCTAGACTACTTCCATCTATTTCCCCCTTCTTTCCCCCATTTCTTGTCTAGTAAATAGGGATCGAACCGCAGGGTGTGGTACAATCACCTTAGAGTGATTCTTGAGAATGTAGGACCTCAAATGTTTTACTACCTTATAGACTGCGTAGGCCTATTTGTATATGGTGGGATAATTGATCTTGGCTCCTTGAAGATTAGTACTCATAAATGACACTGGGGCTTCGTTGTTGTCATCTTCCTTATGGGTTAAAACCTCTGCTAGAAATTGGTCGGAGGAAAAAGTATAAAGGGAAAAGTCTCTATTAAAATCAGGACATTGCAACACTGGAGCAAAGGGATATGGCGGATTTTATATTGTTGAAATAGTTTTTTCTCTCATCATCCCACTTAAACTCGGCATCCTTGTGAATCATCTTTTATAAAGGTTTGATAATTTTGGCAAAATCGGGAGTGAATTTCCTCACAAAATTGATTTTCCTGAAAAAGGACCGCACAACTTTCTTGTTATGGGGTAGTGGGAGTTGGGCTATGGCCTTAATCCTTTCTATATCTATGTGAATCCCTACTCGAGATATAATATGACCTAACAACTTAACTTCCTCGACACTGAAGATAGTTTTCTTAGGATTTAGCGATATATCGTACTTCCTGCATCTCTCAAAAATTTGGGTTAAGTGTTGGATGTGCTCTTCCCTATTCTTCGAATATATTGTTACATCATCTAGATACACCACCACACATTTATTGATAAGTCCCTAAAAATCCATGTCCATGGCCCTTTGGAAGGTTTCTCCTGCATTGATTAACCCAAAAGGCATGTGTTTATAAGCGAAGGTTCCCCATTTGGTTCGGAAGGTGGTTTTTAAACGGTCTTCCTCTAAAACCAACACTTGGTTGTAGCCTGAGAAATGGTCTCGTAAAGAAAAAATCTTTGAGCCTAACATGGTCTGTAGGAGTTGTTCCATTGGTAGGACGGGATAATTATCCTTTTCTGAAGCTCTGTTGAGATTCCGGAAATCTACGCACAGTCGGATCTCTCCCAAATTTTTCCTTACTGGGACAAGATTTTCCACCCAAGCGAAATGTCTAACCTAAAAAATTATCTTCGCATCTAAAAGCTTCCTCAATTCTTGATACATGAGGGGTTCCAGGGATGGGTGATACTATCAGAGATTTTGCTGGAAAGGTTTCATTTTGGGTTTCAGCGGGATGGTGTGTTGAATAATACAAGTGTTGTACATTTTCAAATCCTTATAGGACCACGTGAAAACATCCCGGTATTACCTGAATAAGTTGAGGTAGGACTTCCTCTCTCCCTTAGATATAGTTTTGTTGAGATTAACATTCTTCGAGTCCTATGGAGTCCCAAGATTCACAGTTTCATGGAGGGGACAGGAGCTACCAGTTTACGTTTTTGGGTCCTTTAAACGATCCTTTAGATCAAACAAACTCTCTAGATTAGCTATCCCCCTTGGGATTGTGTAACCCTTCAATTTTCCGACACCTTTTCCTACTTGGGGATTAGTTTCAGTTGTTTTCTCTTGGAACTCTTCATCGTCTATGGCTAGATCTTTGAAATTGTCTTGGTTGATCAAGAAGTTTATAATTTGCTCGTCACCTTCAAAAAATTTCTATTTAGAAATGTTGTTCGGAAACGACGGTTTGTAGAGAAACTCTACAGTGAATCGAGAAGCTTCATAATCTTCTAAAGGCGACAGTCTGGAAGCGGCTGTGACTAAGGAGTTGGCAAGAATGTTCTTTGCTCTAGGTATCGTGGTAATATTGAAAGCGTCAAAGTGCTCTATTAGCCTATACACCTCCTGCTGGTAGTTCTTAAGATGAGGCGAATTGCAATGTATATTGTTCCTCACTTGCCTAACAATAATCTTAGAATCGTCGAAAACCTTCAATTCCTTGACACCGAGATCTATGGATTTCTTTAACCCTTGTACTAGAGCTTCATACTCGCCAATGTTGTTGGTACATTCGAATTATATCCTACAAGATAGGAAATAACGTCGACCTTTAGGATCGATAAGTATACACCCTGCTCCTAACCCTTCTTGTGATTTGGATCCATCAAAGTAGAGGGTCCAAATATGGGGAAGGCAATCTCTCTTTCCTTGTTCTATACTGATTTCTTGCTTACCAATCTCTCGTCCCGTAAGTTCAATTGCAGGATTTTGGCAAAAGAGAGTGTCCCCTATCAGCATTGGTGGTTCCTCTTGAACGATTATTTCATAGTTTTGGGTAAGAGAAACAGTGGATAGTAGAGGATCAAAGTCCCTGAAGTGGAAATCACAGGAGTAATTGCCCAATACCGAGAAATCGGTAGATGCGGGTTCGTTCGGGGTTTCTAGGTCCATGATCGTATGCTTCAGATAACTTTCCCTGTCGATTCTGATCATGTTCTTGTATCCCTTTAGTGGCAATGAAAGGTGTACCCAGTCCGTACTAAAATATACATTCAACTTCTCAGACTAGTCCCAACTCAACAGCAATCCATATGCCTATGGGATGTCTACTACAATGATGTCAATTATTTGCACGAAATTAGGGTGTGTTGATATCCTGATCATTACATCTTTGCATTCTCCCATAACCTTGATTTGGTTTATGTCCAGTTGTATGACATGCTTATCACTTTGGAGAGGGACAACACCCAACTTATTACAAACTTCCAAGGGAATTACATTAGAAGACGCCCCAAAATCTACCAAACAATTGTGAAGATTTTGGTTGAAGACTTCAAACGTTAGTAGGAAAGGTGGGAAAAAAGGTCTCTCCTTCCTTCCTTCTATGTAGGTATTTGCGGTCGTCTTTTTCAATGGATCAATTGGGGATAGGTTCTTCTGTTGACCATTTCCAGCCATCGTTTCTTCTACAAAGCCCAAAGCTTACAACAGAAAGTCTTTCTGTTGAGGAATTCTACATATATCCATAACCGATATATTATCCTTTAGCTTCTTTAAATATTTGACTACATTGTAATCTAGTTTGAGAGATTCCCAGGTATGGATGCTTATCGGCTTCTTACTAGGGGAGAAAGGTATTTTTAGGCGATCGGGGATTAACTTACTTTGTGAGGCCCAGGCGGCGTTGGTATCTTTCAAGTCGGGTTGACCTTTACTACATGTCTGTGCTACCAATACTTTTGTGGGTTGTTCCCAAGGATTAAACAGATCATCCAAAGACGCAATCATGTCGGGATCCCATATCAACATGGTTGTGTCTCACGGTGGTTCAGCCTCTTCCTGATCGATAATATTTATGGTTGAACTGCTTGACTATTCAGTTAGGGAGACCTCATCTAGAAAATGATTGGCCATCAAATTCATGGCATGTACCCATTGAGGACATTCTCTTTTAGAGTGGTTCTCCTGGTGATAAGTATAGAAAGAATCAGATGAAACGCTCCCTAGGTCAATGTTTAAGTTGGTTGGGGGAGGTTCAATCACTTTGAAAGTCGGTTCCTTTTGAAGAACGGATTATAGGGCATTTGGCTTTGGTTTCCCTCCCATGCGCTCCTCTTCATGTCTATGATTTCATTTGACAATTTCTTACCATGCGTTGTAGGTATTCTATATCTCCATTCCCTTTGTTAGGAGTTTGTTTGGTTGGTTTCCCCGGTGGCCTAGTCAAAAGGATACCCCTCATGGGAGGGGGTTGGGTTTCTTTTTTTACAAGAGAGGCTTGGCCCTCTTTACATCCTTTCATCTAGAATTCTATCGTTTTGGATTATTCAAAATTTTCCACAAGGGTTTGCTTGGTGGCTCTTTTAACGAACACAGAGATAGAATCCGGGAGCGTGTTAGCATAAACCTCGATTTGTAACTCCTGAGTTGGTTTTGTTGTGGGCTGAAATTTCTTCAAGATGGTCGTGCATATTTGATTGAAATCCTTAACCCTCTCCTTCGGTTTTATGGTGGTCGCAAACAACTCAGCCATCAGGGCTACCATAGTAGTCTCTTCTGCAAATTTGTCTAGGAAATCCTTTTGGAATTTAGTCCAGTTGGTTATAGATCCTACTAGCAAATTAAAATACCATGTGGAGGCTGAATTCTCAAACGTGTAGGGAAAAAGTTTGCAGAATATGTCTTCATTTTGAATGTTCATAAGTCTGATCGCAAGTATGAATTTATTGATATGATCTTCAAGTAAACCTGAAGTCTCGAGAACGTACTTGCGAAGCAACTTCTTCGAGTGTGGGGGAAGATTATGTACTCGTCCAGGGATAGCCATGGCATCTTCGGATAACCAAGGTTGATTGTTCTGAATTAGGATTTCCCTTCCCTCTTCATGGTTATTCTCATCCTCCATATCTTCAGGGTCCAAGTCAAACTCTTCTTCTAAAACGTTGTTTGGCTCAGAGACGTCGGTGGCTGGCATTTCGAGTATTGGATTGAGAGGTTCTTGAATTTCAGTGATCAAAAAATCTATTAAGTCTTCTACGGAGTGTACGAAAACTTCATCTGGAGTGTTGACCACCGGTCTTCTTTGTTTTTTTCTTCGAGGGAGTATGGGAGCTAGGGACAACACACTGATCTGTCAGGCATAGGCTCTAGTGATTCTCCTGAATTGATTGACTTTCTCGTGAGGAAGGGCATAAGGTATTTGAGGGTGAAAAGGTTATTCCTCGTGCTTGGTTGAGTTATCCATTTCGGGAATACTTGGTGTGTATGGGTTGTCTTGTGAAGGAATAGCCATGCATATGGGCTACTACAAATGCATAGGTTGTTTGAAATACTATACAAATTATATACTCAGCCATTCATTCTCAGGCCCTCCTTCTAGCACCAATTCTGTTGATGGGTCTTAAATTCATTAATTCAATGGCAGGAACCAAACCTGCCACCGAGGCCCAATTAGAATCTGTAGCGTTCGATATGGAATGGTTCTCCAGATCTTGTGATCCAACCAATTTATCGATGGGCTTTGTGTTTTCTTGTGAAGGTTGTCCCTTCAGGTAGGACTTTTCTTTTCTAGATTTTTCTCTTGGGTGGGACTAGTTTGAGAGATGCAAGCCAGCATAAGCCAACTTGACAAGTAACAGGATTGAGTTTCAACTACTGGGAAGAGGTTGAGCTTGGGATAACCCACTGCTCAAACATGAAGACAGTGATTCTATGCCAAAGGGCCTAGTACTAATACATTAAACAATTGAACATCTAATTATTGTCCAAGAAAACTAATTAACAGAAAGAAAAACACATATGTAATCAAGATCACGGTAAGAAAAATAATTCATCTACCATAACATTTATCACATAAAAACAAAACGATTTATCTCCATCATTAAAGAAAAGAACATCAAAACATTGCACCAGATAAGTTGACAACAGAATCGATTGCTCTTACTCATTTATTGCATCATTCATGGAGCAGGATAGAAAGTAGTTCTTGTATTTGGTCTAGAAGGACTTCTCTATTCATAGCACTCTAAAAATAATTCTCAACAACAAAAAAAAAAAAGTTCTTACAACAACCATCAACCTTTGACTAATAGGTCGATGTCTATATTTACAATATAAAATTCAACCAAAATTAATGGCTAAGTATAGTTTGAACCAATCAAAAATTGCCATGTGGCGCGATTATCCAACAGTTTCTTTAACAATTCATCTAAGATATTTCTTGAAATGGATGACTTTCTTCATATTCAGACCAGTTGATAAACAGATCTTCACAAGTTTTGGCCCATGGGAACCTGTGTTGTTCCATTGGGGTGGCATATACTCCTCTGATATCTATTGCATGCATTCAGTACTTTACCAAACTGGCACTTAGTAGTTGCAACATGGTCCGAGCTCTGATTGGGTATTTTGTGAATTGTTGCACTTGTCATGGCTTCGCATCAGCTACCTTCGCCCATTCTTCGGTCCATAGTGAGTCTTGTTCGACGTACAAATTGACCACCTCGCTCAAGTTGATAAACTTATCAGGGGTGCCACATTCGAGGAGTTCAGAATCCCTTATTGTGTCGATGATCCAACTTCGGTGTTCCTTACGATTCCTTCGGCGAGGCCATAGAATTATCTATGTTCGATAATCGGGGAGGATTCTTTCCTGCAAATCAAGATAGAGGAATTTTAGCAATTTAAGCAACCTATGATAGCACATAAATAAACCAAAAAGACTAATTCATACCTGTGTAGCTCGCTAGTCTCAGTCATTTAATAGTTATGTGATCTTAGTCGCTCATCATATGACATGTGATGACCTAGCCAAAGCCGCTGCTCCTTTTTGGCTAAATGAATTATGTCAGTGTATCATGGAGTGGCAAATCAAGTACTTCATCCATGAGTGTTTCCCTTTTTTTTCTTTAAAATCGTCAAAGTAATTATTTGACCTTTGGGGCCGAAAAGGGGCATCGAAGGTGATCGTGCGTGTGTATACTCCCAAAAGGTAGGAAACCATAAAAGGAAATTTGTTAAATGCCCCCAAAATATGTATTAGCAAGCATGTAAAACATCATTCGCTAAATAACGGAGGTCTGGAGAACGATCGGAAGGATCGTATTGGACGTTCTATGTAACTACGATCGACGACATTTACATGATCTGGATTGCATCCATCAATAAGTTGTGGTGCATCAAGTCTTTAAACACCATGTCGCAAGGCACGAGTGTTGCACTGGCACGCTCTATTTCGCTCCTTTGTTTTTCTATAAATTCGGGGAATTTTGTGGAAAAACTTACGCTTATGCCGAGCTTATATTCTCTGGAATTCTGGCCTAGATTATTCATCTTGGTGAAGTCTTATGTAGACATCCTTCATTACCTGTGGACGATCGAGTTGCTACGTTGTTGCATAATGGGATCCCCTCCAAACACGGGATGGGGTCCGCGGGGTAGCCGGAGCTCCAGGTCCGAGCCCCAGCATGCCTAGGATTCTTTCTGGTCAACTTCCCACATCCTTGAAATTACAAAAGGAGGTGCAGGTTTTGGCTTGGAGATGGTGTCAGCGTCCTCAGCGGAGATTGAAGTTGAAAAGAGTGCATTTGAGAAAGGTATGCTGGTAAACGCGCCTTCTCATGAGTAGAAACTATGGAGAAGAGGAAGGCCTAGGAAAAATTAGAGCAAAGGAGAGGAAAACCGCCTTTCGGTCAAGATAAGTGTAAGTCCATCCCCTGAGGGGTCTGCGATGCCTACCAACTGGTCGGGGACAGTTGGGACTACTGGTAGAGGAAGTGGGAAATGACAGGAAAAAGCACCAAGTTCTCCTGTCAATAGCCTAGCTTAGCAATTAGAGCGGGCTAAACTTGCGATAGCCAAACTCTACCATGAGAATAGAGAGTTGCAGCGTCATTTGGCGGCAAAAGATCAAGAGATACCATCGTTGCAGGGTCATGTAGGAAGCACAATTTGGCTGTAAAGACGGATTCGAGAAGCACAAGATACAATTGTGCAACTGTGTGAGGCACACCAAGCGATAAGAGAAAAGAACATAGTGCAGGGCGTGAGTAGAAAACCTTGGAAAGGTTTGCATGTGGGGATGCATAATGAGCGATCTGGTGCCTTGCATTCTCCTGAGTGATGTTTGGGAAAAATTCCTTTTTCTTGCACTTTTGTTGTAATGATACTCATCTTTTCACTGTTACTGAACCAGTTGGTCGCGATGTCGGCGCGGCTTAGTTGTATGTGATCCAGACTTGGAGAGAGCCCTTTAATACTAAGTATCGGAATTATTTCAAATGTATTATGCTTCCTTATGGATACAAAATAGAAATTGAGCGTGTTTTCTTATCATAAATCATTAAATTGCACAAATTATTTGATCTTGTAATTTTCATTGTGGTATTGTTGTTCTATTGATATGTTTCCCTTTTGTAAAGTGTCTGATATCAATTGATGCTTTCGTGGTGTTATTGACCCTGAATCATTAGAAGTATTTAATTATGGAAGGTAATCATTGATAAGTTAGGATCTTATTTGGGACCTTACTCGCGCCGAAAAACACTAATAACAGACTAAATACTATGGGTGTCGATATCAGGTGGTATTTAAAAAAAATAACGCTTAAAATATATTGGGGGTCGAAGGTTGGCGATTGTACTTCCCAATTTGTGTGGCACTTACTATTACACTTTTCTGCTGAAACCAAATGGATCGGTCTTCGACGAAATCCTTCCTAGGACTGTTCGTAGGAAAGAAACGCTTTCATCGATCAACGTCGATGAAGGTTGATACTCGGCTATTTTGACTTTCCAAATGATCTTTGCCACCTTACAATTTGTATCTATGTCGAACCTTTGAAGCGCATCGGGGAAACTTTTGGGTCCTTCATTCCTTGAGTGGTTGTCAAGTCCCCTTTATGGTTAAGATGACTCTTCGTTAAAAGTTCAAATAAACTTTAATTAATTCAATCAGGAAACATAGAATATAAGCGAATGTATCATTTTCATAACTAAAGTGAAGACAATCGATGCAAAAGATTGAGTGGTACCCAAAAAAGAAAAAGTCATAGACCTTTCTAAGGTGTGTTGAGTGCTCAACACAATGTAGACTTCCTCTTCAAGTTCCCCATTTAGAAAAGTTGATTTCACATCCATCTGATACACTTTAATATTCTTGGATCATGCATAAGCTAGGAGCAATCGGATTGCTTTCATTCTGGAAACTGGAGAAAATGTCTCTTCAAAGTCAATTCCTTCAACCTGTGTGTATCATTTACATACAAATATAACTTTGTTCCTTGTAACCTGTCCATATTCATTCAATTTATTTATGAATGCCCACTTTGTACCAAACACATTCATATTCTTTGGTCTTGGAACCAATTCCCAAGTGTCATTCTTCTCTATTTGATCCAATTCTTCATCCATGGCCTTATTCTAAAATTCATCCTTGTTGGCCTCTTCAAAACTTTTTGGTTCAATCGTAGATGAGAGTTCTAGGTGTGTTTGTTCTGGTGAACACATTATTCTTCTAGTCTCAACGCTTGCATCTTTGTTTCTGATAATCTGATCTGAAGGGTGATTCTTTTGTACTTGTTTTCTAGGTGTCTTTGGATGCACTTGTTGAACTTTCTCTTCTAATTATGTATGATTCTCTTCATCTTCCCCTTCTACTTCTTCTTCATCTTCTACTTCTTCTTCGTAAAGTTGTTCCATTGATTCATTTTCTTCTTCCTTTAATTCACATCCACCTATTTCATCAATTGTTACATTGATGATTTCCAAAAATTTGTTCAACCTCAAATTGTAACACTTGTATGCTTTCCCTGTACTTGAGTAACCAACAAGTAATCCTTTGTCCACACGAGAGTCAAACTTTCCCATTCTTCCATATTTTCTTTTTATGTAGCATTTGCTTCCAAATACTCTAAAGTGCTTCACATTTGTTGGTATTCCTTTCCATAGCTCGTAGGGAGTTTTGTTAGTGTTGTTTCTGAGCATTACTCTATTTTGAATGTGAATAGTTGTATGCACTGCATGTTTCCAAAGATATCTATCAATTTGGAATTCATTAACATTGTTAGAGTCATTGTCTTTATTGTCATGTTCTTTCTTTCAACAACTCCATTCTGTTGAGGTGTCCTAGCAATAGAGAATTGTCGTTTTATTCCATGCATGTTGCAGTAGTCCATAAATTCCTTTGAAGTGAACTCTCCTCCATTATCAGATCTCAAACATTTGATTTTTGAATCCATTTCATTTTCAACCATTTCCTTGTAGACCTTGAAGTTTTCAAAATCTTATGACTTATTCCTAAGAAAGAAAACTACATTCATTCTTAGATAATCATCAACTAATAACATAAAGTATTTCTCACCTTTTAAACCCTTTTTTGCAGTTGGTCCAACTAGATGAGTATGCACAATTTCTAGTGGTCTTGTCGTTGAATATTCTTTTGATTTAAACCTGGTCTTTGTTTGTTTTCCTTGTTGACAATGCTTGCATAAAGTGTTGGTTGGTTTCGTAATCTGGGGAATTTCTCTAACAACTTCCTTTTTGTTGACTTTGACAAGGTTATCAAAGTGTATGTCACCATTATTTTGTTCCATAGACAACTTTCATCTTCTTTTCCTAGACACACTTTTCATTTCCAATTTCACTTAGTACATATATGTTGCTTGAAGTTCTTGCTGCTGTTGCAATCAATTTTCCTTAAACTTATTTTCTTATCTTGCACTTTTTTTAATAAAAAGTAACATAATGACCTTGGTCACACATTTGACTCACACTTAGAATATTATGTTTCATATCTTCTACTAGTAGAACATTTTTTTCCTTGGTATTCTTGTTTCCAATTCTGAATGTGCCTTTTCCAATGATTTTAGCTCAATCATCATTTCCAAAGGATATTGGTCCATCTATTTCCTTTCTTAATGTAAGAAACCTATCTTTATCACCTGTCATGTGTTTTGAACAACCATTGTCAACATACAAACCACTCTTCTTGTGCTTATCTTATAGAGTGAGTGTGCATTCTTCATTGCTATATTGATTCTGCTTTCTTATCCATGTTCTCTTCTCAGGTTCATGTCTGTGATTGTTATTGTTTTTTTGTGGTTCTCTAGGAGGAATTGTCATTCTACAATATTTGGCCATGAGTCCAATGCTTTTACACTTCTAGCATTCCACTTCAATGCTCAATGATTCAAACTTGTTGTAACTTATTCTATGTGTTTCACTAGGCCTTCTTGGATAACCCTTTTGTGTATGACTTTCAAAGTTGTTTATGTTTCTGCTGTTAGCTCTACCATTCATAGATTTATGTCCAAAATTATTACATGCATAACACAAACCAAAAAAGATAGTTTGATACCTGGGAATTGAAGATATTGTGAAAGGATTTGCTCTTCTATATCCTTCTTCTTCCTGAGGCCTATCTGTCAGTTGTTTATTCTGAAATCTGAATCTTCTCAGTGGAGGAGTGTCCCTATAATATTCCTTATAGATATTCCTGTCCCCTTTTTGATGTAGGAGCATCACCTCAAATTCAAAGACACGTGTGTGGAGGCAAGGGAACGACATCTCTGCATGACAGAGTTTCACATCAGTAATTAACTTAGAAGTAAATCGAGTTGTTGAGATATTTTTGAAAGCAACATTTTTAAATATGTTGTGTTTGTAAAATTGTGAAGGATTGTAAGGGGTTGAAGATATAGAGTGTTGACTCTTATCTGGAAATAACTTATATTTATTGTAATAGGAAAAAGTAGGTAACCGCTAAGAGTTTGATAGGATAGGTTGCAGACAAGACAATGAGAGCTCGTGGAGCCAGTCCTTTGATAGTTTGTTGTTGCATTATAAAAGGATGATAATGATGATCATGAGATAAAGATAGAGACCAGTAGAGCCGAATAGAGTAGAAAAAAGATGCAGGGAAGAACTGCAATATATGTAATTTGTTTTCATGAATGAATAGAACAGACAGAATTGTCCCAAATCCTTGGACTATGTTCATTTGATGTGTGAATGAATGAATGTTACATTCTTTGTATGTCGTTTATTTCATTTCATTCATGTGTGATTGTTCAAGATTTGATCATATGAGTTTGTGACGAAAATGGATAAGTTACAAATGTTTATCTTATGAAACTCGTATGCAAGGTGTGCATATTGAACGCAAGGAGTGCGTCGACTGAGTCTTTGATTGACTCAAAAGAGTTTAGAGAGAGAACAAAGGGAACTTAAACCAGGTGCAAGGTGTGCACAACATCAAGAAGTGACCAAGTGTTGAAGAACCAGAACAGAGGAACGTTAGGTGGGCAAGAAGAATTTCTTTTCAAGAAATCCTTCGATCTGAGTTATCAAAATCCCGAGAACACAAGGATTGTGTGGGAAGTCGGAATCCTTTAAGGATCAAGATAAGAAGGGATAACACTTTTCAAAAGTGTTAACGAGATCCAAGAGTCAGACTCATAGGAGGAACAAAGGTTTGAAACCTTTCAAACCTTTGAATATTGATAAATCTTGTAAGTCAGAATAAATCAGAAGCTTGAGAGGAGGAGCGATAGTGGTCGTTGGATCATAGAGAAAAGGATCAACAGTCGTCTAATCTGTCTAAGGTGCATGAGCCTTAATTCTTTTCATGCATAGGAGAGAGAACCTATTAAGGTTTGAGACTTGAGATTTACGAAGACCGAAGAGACGAAAATCCGAAGTGAAATCTCAGTCGTTCGATCATGTGAAGCGAACATGAGTCATCGGATTGTCTGAAGTGAACCTCAGGCATCATATCGACCAAGTGAATCTGAGTCATCAAATATCGTAAGTTCAAGAGGAGGAAATCTTGAAACTTGAGATTCTCGAAGTGTAAAGAGCTAGAGAGCCGAAGAAAATATAGACCGTTAGATCCAGAAGGGTATGTGTCAGTGGGTCATGAGATCCAGAGGAAGGAAAAGGTTGAAACATTTGAAACCTAAATAGACGAAGAGTCAAGAGCTATCAATATGCAAGGGGACACTTGTCAACAAATCGTGAGCTCAAGGTAAATTGTAACGGGGTTTCAATTGAGATATGAGATTGTCGAATCCCGAAGATCTGAAGTAAATCTGGGCTGTCAGATCTAGAGGAGAAGTGGCGTGAATCTGTGGACTCCGAGTAAATTCCAGAAGTGATTCGTAGTTTTTGGATCTAATAGATATGTAGCATATATCCATGCACTCTGGGTAAAGATCCAAAGTAATCCTTGATCATTAGATCAGGAGGACACGCGTCAGTGGATTATAACCTTCAGATAAAAGGCATTGGGAAGAAGGGTGAAGTTGAGATTTGAGATCTCATAAGTCCAAAGACCCAGAGGAGATCTCGATCATTGATAGAGAAGAGGGTCGCAAGACCATTGATCCAAGTTGAAAGGTCAAACACCCGAAGTGAAGGCAGGACCATTGATTGAAGGACAGGTGCCCACAGATCATCAACTCCGGAAGATTGACGTATGGAGGAAAGCAAGGTTTGAGATTTCAAAATTCCAAAGTCCAGAATTGTGAAGGAGATCACAGTCATTGATCTAAGAGGGATAGATCTAGTCCATAGATTTTAAAGGCACGGATCTGAACCATCAGTTCCAGCAGTATCATCAAGATCGTGATATCGACGATCCCATAGCATTGCGAGGACAGGAGTTGCGTGAACTTTAAAACATTGAGGGAGAGTCACAATCCATACTGTGTTTTTTTCAAGAGGACACATGGAAGCTAGAAGAGAATTCTAGGCTAAAAAGTGGGTTGATCCCAAACCTCTTTTGTTCATGCCTGCAATCACATGGTCACAAGAAGCCATCGCCTAAGGTCACATCGAGAGGGGGCTTATCATAAAAACAAATAATGCCCAGTACTCTGAGATTTCACAAGAGAGCGAAAGGGAAGTTTGTGGGTTTTGTCAGACCTGCACCAAGCAGCCGAAAGGGCCTGTGTTTAGATACATAAGGGGACCATTAAGGTTCCAGAGAGTCATTTGACTCAAGAATCAAAGATCCTTTGACCAGGAGGTTGTGTATCCCTACGAGGGAGTAGGGGGCCTGCATCAAGTGGTATCATAGTTGATATTGAGATTGTTTGTAGACAACAAGCAAAGGAGAAAGGAGGTAAGTTGGTATCAATTGTGGTATCAAGAATTTGATTTTTGTTTATAGGTAACGCAGTGGAATCATGCCACCTAGAAGGCATAGAGCGAATGCAAAAATGGAAGAAGAAATGAGGCGAATCCAAATGAGATTGGACACCATGGAAAGAGTACAAAGGAGAGAACCAGACCCTGGAGATATCAGTGAAGTTGAGAGCGAAGAGATAGAGGTCAAAGAATATGTAGCAGAGGATGTTGCACAAGTGTTATCCTCATTTTTGGTTATCAAGATGATGACATGATAATGACATGGTGATAGAAGATCTAGCTCTTCTTTAAGATCATTTTCATGAAGAAAGTTACACTTGTCAATCTCTCAAAATCACTCTTTTGGAGACAGTA
>ML779096.1:556077-566482 GCA_009831015.1 Picea engelmannii | reverse complement strand
TACATCATCCTTCTTCTCTTGTCCATTCAATACTTTAGAACTAGGGAAAGAGTAGTATTCTGTCACTGTTTGTTCCAGATCCAGGTGGATCTGGGGAGATCGGTTCGTGTCCGCACTTACGGATTTATCCTAAAACAACAAGATCGCTTACTGAAAGTTGTTTCAAGAATAGGATCCAGATAAAGGATAGAGGTACCAATGTATGAAGGTAATTTAGAAGTTGAAGAATTGTTGGATTGGGTACATGCTATGGACAAGTACTTTGATTATGAAGATATCAAAGAAGACAAGATGGTGAAGAATGTAGTGACAAGACTGAAAGGTCATGTAGAACTATGGTGGGATGAACTACAAGTTGAACGCATGAGCAAAGATAAGCAGAAAATTAAAAACTGGGATAGGATGGTAGCCAAGATGAAAGCCAAATTTATCCTGAAGGACTATCAAATCAATATGTTCAGAAGATTGCAGAACCTAAGACAGAAGAGCTTATCAGTGAAGGAGTACACTAAGGAATTTTACAGACTGAACATCAGGGCTAGACAGAAAGAGAATGAAGATGGGAAAACAGCCAGGTATATCAATGGGCTGAGATATGAAATACAAGAGGAGATCAGCATGATTTTTGTTAGTAAATTCAAGGATGCTTATCAAGCAACCTTAAAAGTTGAAGAAAATTTGGCTAGGAAGCAAAGCCAATGAAACAAAGGAGGAGTTTCAAGCAAAGGTAAGGGAACCAGCAGAGAGAAGTTCCAAAAGCCGAAGCATGAAGCTAGAAAATAGCTTAGTCACCCTAAGAAAGGTGCAATTTCTAAAGAATGACAGCATGGAGGAAGTAGTTCTTTTTCTAGAGGAAGAGGAAGATCCAGAGGAGGTGAAGTCAGATGTTATACTTGTGGAAAATCAGGACACAAATCTTGGGAATGTCCCGAGAGAAAGAAAGAATGAGGAGGAGAAGCACACGTTGTTGAAGCACAGAAGCAGGTGGAAGCAGAAGCAGGAGGAGGAAAGAACCTCATGATGAGGAAAATTCTTCTTAAACCAGAGAAGGAGGTAGAGGAATGACTTCAATGAACAATTATGTTCAGAACTGCTTGCAAGACAAAAGATGGAGTTTGCAAAGTGATCATAGACAGTGGGAGCACTGACAATCTAGTATCCACAGAGATGGTGGAGAAACTGGAGCTGAAGACAACTGCACATCCAAACCCATACAAGGTATCATGGTTGCAGAAAGGACATCAAGTAATGGTAAGTCAACAATGCCAAGTTGACTTTAAAATAGGAGGTTATAGGGATGAAATATTATGTGATGTAATTCCTATGGATGTCTGTCATATTTTATTGGGGAGACCATGGCAGTTTGAAAGAAAAGTTATTCATGATGGGAGAAAGAATACTTATACCCTAGAAAATAATGGTAGGACACATATGTTGTTACCCATAGAAGACAAAGAGAAAAAGAGGGAAGCTAGTTCAAGTATACTTCTCATGAGTGGGAAAGAACTCTTGAATGAATTCAAAAAGGAAAAAAAAATACAGTTTGTTGTAGTGAGGAAGCCTAGAGTTATCCTTACAAATACTTATGTGGAATATTTTCCTAAAGAAATCTAGGAACTATTAGAAAACTTTTCTGACATAGTAGTGGATGAGTTACCTCACTCATTGCCACCCATTAGGAGTATAATCCATCACATTGGCCTTATTCTAGGAGCTAGTTTACCAAACAAAGCATCTTATAGGTTGACACCTAGAGAGAATGAGAAAGTCAAAAATCAATTCCAATAGTTGTTGGATAAAGGGTTAGTCAAGGAAAGCCTAAGCCCATGCATAGTACCAACTGTATTAAGCCCAAAGAAGGATGGAGGATGGAGAATGTGTACAGATTCCCAAGTCATCAATAATATAACCATTAGGTATAGATTTCCTTTACCGAGGATGGATGATTTGATGGATTGTTTGAGTGGAGAAAGATATTTTTCCAAGATAGACTTGAAGAGTGGATATCTTCAAATAAGAATGAGAGAGGGAGATGAATGGAAAACAACATTCAAGACAAATGAAGGATTGTTTGAATGGTTGATCATGCCATTTGGGTTGACAAAAGCACCAAGCACATTTATGATATTTATGAATGAAGTATTGAAAGACTTCGTAGGAAAATTTGTCATAGTATATCTGGATGACATACTAATATTCAGTAAGACAAAAGGAGAACACTTAAGACATCTGACATCAGTGATGGAGAAGTTGCAGCAGGAAAAATTGTTGATAAATCTGAAGAAAAGTTCCTTTATGAAGACAGAACTCATATACTTGGGTTTTGTGATCTCTTCAAATGAATTGAAGATGGATCCAGAAAAGGTGAGAGCAATCAAAGAATGGCCATTGCCAAGCAACCTATTTGAGGTAAGAATTTTTCATGGGTTAGCAAGTTTTTTTAGAAAATTTATCAGAAATTTTAGTGGTATATGTGCACCCATGTAGGACACTGTGAAGAAGAAACACAAGTTTTTTAATTGGACAGAGGAAGATAAAAAAAAATTCAAAGTGTTGAAGGAGAATATCACAGAACAACCAATTCTGGTCTTGCCAGATTTTGGATAAACATTTCAAGTGAGATGTGATGCAAGTGGATTAGCTAGTGGAGCAGTCTTGAGTTGGGATAATAGGTCAGTTGCTTATTTCAATAAGAAGCTAAATGACACCAAGAAGAAGTATTCCACATATGAAAAAGAATTTTATATAGTGATTCAAGCTTTGAAGAAGTGGAGACACTATATAATTCCTAAAGAATTTGTCTTGTACAGTGATAACCAAGATTTGCAGTTTATTACTAGGCAAGAAAAGTTGAATCAGAGACATGCTAAATGGGTAGAATTTATGCAAAATTTTACTTTTGTTATTAAACATATTATTGGAACTGCTAACAAAATTGTGGATGCTTTGAGCAGGAGGAGTTTGATTGTACAGGAATTCCAGGTGAAGACCTTAGGGTTTGAACACCTCAAGGAAATGTATAGAGAAGATGCAAATTTTAAGGAAGCTTATGAAGCGTGTAAGAATACTTTGTTGGGAAACAGAAGCCCATGAACTGAATATTTGATCTAGGATGGATTACTATTCAAGGGAAACCAACTATGCATACCGAAATGCTCAATGAGAGATAATTTGCTAAAAGAGAAACACAATGGAGGTTTAGTTGGACATTTTGGTCATGATAAGACATTTGCACAGTTGATTAATTCATATTATTGGCAGAGCATGAGGGAAGAAGTGAAAAGGTTTGTGAACAAATGCATAATTTTCCAGTATGGAAAAGGGAGACAATAGAACACTTGTTTGTATCAGCCATTTCCAATTCCAAAGAGGTTGTGGGATGAAATCAGTATGGATTTTGTATTGGGGTTGTCTAGAACTCAGAAAGGGAGCGATTCCATATTTGTTGTGGTAGACAGATTTTGAAAAATGGCACATTTCATACCATGCCAGAAAACAAATGATGCTACACACATAGACAAAAAAAAATTCAGAGAAGTAGTGAGACTACATGGATTGCCTAGAAGCATAGTCTCGGACAGGGACACCAAATTTGTAGGACACTTTTGGAGGACTCTATGGAAGAGGTTGGGGGAAAACTTGTCCTATAGTTCATCATATTACCCTCAGACAGATGGATAGACTGAAGTAGTAAACATGAGTTTGGGAAATTTGTTGAGAAGTTTAGTCACTGAGCAAGGTCGTCAAAGGGATGAGATTCTGGCACAAGTAGAATTTGAATTCAGCAATTCAGTGAACAGGAGAACAGGCAAAAGTCCATTTGAAATTGTGTATGGTATACAGCCAAGGGGGATTACATAGTTGAGATATCTGGATCAAGATGAATTTAGAAGTGTTGGAGCAAAGGATTTTGCAACAGAAATGCAGAAACTCCATGACAGTGTCAGGGAACAGCTAGAGAACAACAGCAAGAAATATAAGAACATAGTTTATTAGAATAAGAGAGAAGTTCAATCCGAAGGTGGAGATGAAGTTTTAGCTCACTTGAGAAAATATAGGTTTCCAAGGGGAAAGCATAACAAGTTGAAGATGAATAAGATAGGACCATGCAGGATTATCATAAAATTCGTAGCCAATGCTTATGAAATTGAGTTTCCAAACAATGTTGGGATATCACCGATATTCAATGTTGCAGACCTGTATCCTTATAGGAAAAATGAGGAAGGAGAATTAGATGATCAGAAAGAATTTCAGTGGGAAGAACAATTTCCCACAACACAAAAACCTCAGATGGAGAAAATCATTAAACATAGAGATGGAAAGAAGACCAGGAGGAAGACATATCTTGAGTACTTAGTGAAGTGGAAATATCATCCAATGGAAGATGCAAGTTGGGTCACAAAACCTGATATTTTGAAGCATGGAAAAACAGTGTAGGAGCTCATGGATAGGAGTCCATGAAAATTTTAACTAGAGGAGTATGATGCAAGAGCATCGCCTCAAAGTCAAAGACGCAGGCGTGGACGCAAGGGAACGAAATCTCAGCATGACAGAGTTTCACATCATTAATTAACTCAGAAGTAAATCAAGTTGTTGAGATATTTTTGAAATAAACAATTTTAAATATGTCGTGTTTGTAAATTCATGAAGGACTGTAAGGGATTGCATATATAGAGTGTTGAATCTTATCTGGCAATAAATTATAGTTATTGTAATAGGACAAAGTAGGTAACTGCTAAGAGTTTGATAGGATAGGTTGCAGATAGGAAGACGAGAGCTCATGGAGCCAGTCCTTAGATAGTTTGTTATTGCATTGTAAAAGGATGATAATGATGATCATGAGATAGAGATAGAGATCACTAGAGAAAAATAGAGTAGAAAAAAGACACAAGGAAGAACTGAAATATATGTAATTTGTTTTCATGAATGAATAGAACAGACAGAATTGTCCCAAATCCTTGGAATGTGTTCATTTGATGTGTGAATGAATGAATGTTACATTCTTTGTATGTCATTTATTTCATTTTTTTCATGTGTTATTGTTCAAGCGTTGATCATATGACTTTGTGACGAAACTGGATAAGTTTCAATTGTTTCTCTTATGAAACTTGTATGCAAGGTGTGCATCACGAACGCAAGGAGTGTGTCGACTGAGTCTTTGATTGAATCAGAATATGTCAGAGAGAGAACAAAGGGAACTTAGACCAGGTGAAATGTGTTCATAGCATCAAGAAGCGACCAAGCATCGAAGAACCAGAATAGAGGAATGCTATGTGGGCAAGAAGAATTTATTTTCAAGAAATCCTTTGATCTGAGTTATCAAAATCCTGAGAATGCAAGGAGTGTGTGGGAAGTCAAAATCCTTTAAGGATCAATCTCAGAAGGGATAACACTTTTCAGAAGTGTTGACGAGATCCAAGATTCAGACTCATAGGAGGAACAAAGGTTCAAAACCTTTGAAAACTGATAAATATTCTTAGTAGGAAGAAATCAGAAGCTCGGGAGGAGGAGCAAAAGTGGTCATTTGATCACAGAGCAAAGGATCAACAGTCGTCTGATCTGTGTAAGGTGCATGAGCCCTAACACTTTTCATGCACAAGAGAGAGGTGTGGCATAGATCCATGCACTCTAGGTAAATACCCAAAGTAATCCTCGATCATCAAATCAGGAGGACACGCGTCAATGGATTGTAGCCTTTGGATAAAATTAATTGGGAAGAAGGGTGAAGTTGATATTTGAGATCTCATAAAACCGGAGATCCAGAGGATATCTTGACCGTTGATCGAGAAGAGGGAAACAGGACCATTTATCTGAGTTGAAAGGTCAAACACCCGAAGAGAAGGAAGGATCGTTTATTAGAGGACAGGTGTCCATAGATCGTCAACTCCTGAAGATTTACGTACAGAGGAAAGAGAGGTTTGAGATTTTAAAAGTCTAAATTCTGGAATTGCGAAGGAGATCGCAGTTGTTGATTTGAGAGGGACATATTTGGTCTGTATATTTGAAAGGCATAGATCTAAACCATCAGTTATGGAAGTATCATCAAGATCGCGATATCAACGATCACATAGCATTGCGGGGATAGGAGTTGTGCGGACTTTAAAACATTGAGGGCGGGCCGCAATCCATACCGTGGTTTTTCCAAGAGGACACATGGAAGCTCGAAGAGAATTGTGGGATGAAAAGTGGGTTGATTCCAAACCACTTTTGGTCATGCCTCCAATCATGTGGTCATGACAAGTCATCTCCCAAGGTCACATCGAGAGGGGGCTTATGAGAAAAAGAGCTAACGCCCAATACTATGAGATTTCACAGGAGAGTGAAAGGGAAGGTTGTGGGTGTTGTCAGACTTGCACCAAGGAGTCAAAAGGGCTTGTGTTTAGATACAGAAGGGGACCATTAAGGTTCCAGAGAGTCATTTGTGTTGGGTATGTGTTATATTATTTGCATGTGTGTGTGTGTGGGTGCGTCAGATACGACGACTGCGTCTAACGATCCCTTCACCTAGATCTCTGTCGTTGCACCGGGCGCTTCCTAGGGGGGTCCCAGGGGGGGGGCAGGTATGCTCCCCCCCTGGCTACGTCCACCAACTACTTCATCTTCTTTATTATTCGTCAATCTCTTACATTCAGCGACTCCTGCGCACTAAGCCACGGAGTTGAGCTTCGCATAGAACAGGAGATCTACGCACTGAGCACCAAATCCTCCTTCCAAACTAGGTCAAGGCACTGAGCCAACTTCTCTATCGAGCATAGAGCCTTAACACATACACCTTTTGTTGCACAGAGAAACTCAAAATTATTTGCACTTAGCCACTACCCACTTCTCAAAAATGGATTCTTTCCTTCTACCATACATTATTACTTATTTATACTTTTACAATCCCTTACAATAAGTCCTAATCATGGATAAACCTCATGGGCTGACATCCCATAACCCATTACAAAAACCCTAAATAACCCTTTACAAAGCCCAGAAAATAAGTGAGTTCCGCGATCTCATCTCCGCCTGGGCGCTCCATCTTCGACCAGCCTGTCGAAGTCCAAAAGTGGTCCAAACCTAACCAAGGTTTTGTCAAAACTTGGTCGAGGGCCAACAAGAGCATTGCAAAATAAATGGCTTTACAAGTTGAAGGAAGAATATGGAGGAAAAAAGAGGTACAAGGCTAGATTTGTTGTAAAGGGGTTCACACAAAAGAAAGGTGTAGATTTTGATGAAATATTTTCTCATGTTGTTAAGATGAATTCAATTAGGACTATTTTATGTCTTGTGGCAGTACAAGATTTGCATCTTGAACAGTTAGATGTAAAAACATCTTTTCTCCATGGGGATTTGGATGAAGAAATTTATATGCAACAACCACAGGGGTATGAGGTCAAAGGGAAAGAAAATTGTGTGTGCGGGTTGAAGAAGAGATTGTATGGCCTAAAGAAAGCTCCAAGGTAGTGGTATTTAAAGTTTGACAAGTTTATGATAGAACAAGGTTATAGTAGATGTCATTCTGATCACTGTGTTTATTTTAAAAGGATAGAAAATGGAATCTATATTATCTTGCTATTGTATGTAGATGACATGCTTGTTGCAGGGTCTAATATGCAGGATATAAATGTGCTCAAGAAGAAATTAGTTAATTCATCTGTGATGAAGGATTTAGGTGTTGCAAAGAAAATCCTTGGCATGAGAATAACAAGAGACAGGAAAAATCGAAAATTGACATTGTCTCAGGGTGAGTACATAGAGAAGGTGTTGGAGAGGTGCAGAATGTCAAATGCAAAACCAGTTAGTACACCTTTGGCCAACCATTTCAAATTAACAAAGGAAATGTGTCCCAAGACACATGAGGAGATAGAATACATGTCCAGGGTCCCTTATTTATCAACAGTTGGCAACTTGATGTCTGTGATGGTTTACACAAGACCATATATTGCACATGTAGTGGGAGTTGTGAGCATGTATATGAACAATCTGGGTAAAGAACAATGGGAGGAATTGAAGTGGATTTCTTGGGTATTTGAGAGGTAACTACTCATGCATTATGTTTTGGAGGTTTAGAAACTATTCTACAGGGATATATTGATTTAGATATGGAAGGTGATAAAGATAGCAAGAGGAGAACCACAAGGTATGTTTTTACTAAAGGTGGAACAATAGTAAGTTGGATTTCAAAACTACAAAAGGTTGTTGCACTTTCAACAATAGAAGAAGAGTATGTTGTTGCTACAAAGGCTAGTAAAGAAATGATTTGGATACAGAGGTTTATGGATAAATTGGGAAAGAAGAAGGAGAATAGAAGGTTGTACTGTGACAGTGAAAGTGTCATTCATCTTGCAAATAACTCAGCCTTTCATTCAAAGACTAAGCATATACAACTCAGGTACCATTTCATATGATCTATCTTGGACGATGTACATTTGAAGTTGGAAAAGATACATACTAGCCATAATCCTGTAGACATGTTAACAAAGGGAGTAAACAGGGAGAAACTAAGCTTCTGCTCAATTTTAGTTGGTCTTCAAGAATGAAGGTGAAGATGATAAATTTTCCAGGTCCAAGAAGGATCATAGTCCAGCAGATACAACAACAGTGGAGCTGTTGTGATCAGTCTCCAAGTGGGAGATTATTGGTTGTGGAGCCTCATTATCTTCCTTATTTAGAGGTCTTTGTTTTTAGCCATGTTTATAACCCATGAATATTGTACACCCCTCCACGTAGGGGGTTTGCATGGGGATCTTTCCCCCCATGCGGGGTCCAGGGGGCTCATTCCCCCGGTTGGGGGGTCTGGGGGCAAGCAAACCCCTGGCGTGGGTTCGAGGGCGAAGCCCATGAAGGAAAAATTGCCTTGTAAATGTATATTGTAATTTCATATTAAACCTGGACCGTTAAATATAAGGTCATAGATCTGACGATAAAAGATATGTTAGGGTTTTTTCCCCTAGAAGGAAACCTTCTTTTATGAGGGAATTGTATTTCGGTTGTGTATCATTGTGAATATTGTATTCTGAGAGAGGAGATTGTGAGAGAAAGAAGAGGAAGTTGCAACGAGTGTGTTGTAGGTTGTATCTCTTCATTTTGATGGATAATTGAAAATGAAGGACATGGAAATTTCTCTAATGGACATATCCCACACTAGGTGAACCACGTATATATGTGTCTCTATTGTATTTTGAATCTTCTATGTTTTATTTCTGCATTTGTTTTATTTTATTGTTCCATGATCCTATTTTTCTAACATAAATCGGGAGTTTGATGGCGTGCTATGCTGAATCCCAGAGATGTTGATGTGTTGAATATGAGTTGAATGTTTTGTTGATGATTTGATAATATCTAGAAGCTGACAGTATCCTTGGTGTTCATGACTTTGTCACTATTTTGATAACTATCCATTATGTTGTTAGAGGACTCGATAACTACCTTTTCTTGTTTCTTACCAAGTTGGAGGTGATGGTTCATTCTCATTTGGGAAATAACCATCTCCTTCAATTATAGAAGGTTTCCACATCACGTGTTTCCTCATTGATGCCATGCAAGTATAAGAACCAACAACTACTACATGTTCTAATTTATCTTGCAACCGTTACATATTTCAAATCATCTTGCAACAAAATAGTTAATAGGCAGGGTTGTCTCTTTCCCTCTACATGTTGGATTAGTTAGTTGCTTTGGTTTTAGCTTCAGAGTGATGAACCTAGTGGTTCATGATGTATAAAAAAAAACACTCATTTTTCCATCTCCCTATTATTATCTTCGTTTTCAACGAGGATTTTAAATATGGTCCACATAATCATCACTGGTGAAAATGCACACACTTTATATATATATATATATATATTCTAATTTCAAAATAAACATGTCTTTGTTTTTGTTCATAACTTTTTATTGTCTTTCCTAGCTGAAAACAAACTATATGGTGCACATGTATAGACCAAGAACTACACCAACACAAAATAATGATTGATTGTGTCAAGACCCTCAAACTGCTAGGGACCTAACTTCCCTAACCCCTCACATAGGTAGAATAATATATTTCCATGTAATAAAGGTCGATATTAATAATGTTGGGTATGTGTTATATTCTTTGCATGTGTGTGTGTGTGGGTGCGTCAGATACGACGACTACGTCTGATGATGCCTTCAGCTAGGGCTCTGTCGTTGCGTCGGGCGCTTCCTAGGGGGGTCCCAGGGGGGGGCAGGTATGCCCCCCCCCTGGTTACGCGCAGCGTTCGGCACCGGGCGTAGCCCGGGGCCAACGGGGTTCGGGGCAGCGCCCCGAGTACGCGCAGCGTTCGGCACCGGGCAACGCCCCGAAATTTTTTTTTGGGCGGTTATTTGCTATTTTTAGCGGATTTTGCTATTTTTAGTTGATTTGTAAATTAATCCCGGATTAAGGGATTAGGGTTTTGGTATC
>ML779096.1:532020-543237 GCA_009831015.1 Picea engelmannii | reverse complement strand
AATAAGACATAGTGATAAAACCATCTATGCAAAATATTTAACATATATATAATTAAGCCCAACTCATTTCGAAAGATCAAATTGAGATATTACACTCACATTCTCATTTAATATCTCGAAAGATCAAATTGAAATATTACGCTCGCATTCTCATTTAATATTTGAGAATATAGTAATCGAATAATTTTTTTAAAGTGATATGGTTATTATCCTCTTATATATTTGTTATATTCCTTATCAATTGATCAAACCTTATCAAACATTAGATTCCCCGATTTTTTTGGTCTCTACTTATATAAAAATTAATTTCAAAAGGTATATCAAACACTAGATCCCCCCTCGATCTTTTTGATCTATACTTAGACAAAAATAAATTTCAAAAGAAAAAAAAAAAAATGTCCCTTAGATCCACCTAATTATACAGTGAATCTATTTTCGATCAAGATCAATCTACTTTTACAATAAAAAATTTATGATAATCAATGGGGTTGTTATGATATAGATAAAATTTATTTGAATCAATCAAAATCCAATAATGCAAGGTAAGGAAATATAAAAAGTGATATTGAATGTTGAAAAGCCAAGCACCTCCCTTACACACTACAAATACACTACAAGAGATGAAATGTTGGTCCCCCATGTTATATGCTGTCCCGGATTCTCTTAGTCAATCAATTGTTTTGTAAGACAATATTATCAAAAAAGGAAACCCATTTTTAATAGTTAACAAAACAAAAAAGGAAACCCTCTTTGAATAGTCAATTAAATTTGGAGTGTAGCCAATGAAGTAAAAAAATAACCACCACTTTAAATTGGATTCAATGTTCAATGGATCCATCAAAGCCATAAAGGCATGCCATCGAATATTCCATACTATGAAGAAGCCAAAACAAAAGCAGGGAATGAATCCCACATGATGGGGACTTGATATTCAAAGGCATGTTGTCAAGTGAACTAGATATGCACGTCGATCTCAAAAGAAAAAAGTAGAGCACGTTCTGGTAGAGGTGGAAGCCAACAAGATATAATTGTTTTTCCCTTCCAAACTCTCACGCCTCTGGGAATGTTTACATAATCCAATAATCCATTAGATAAGCCAAAGATATGTCAAATATATAAGTGTCAACTTTTTACATTGTCTCATTCGAAAAGACCATATTAGGGGAGGAACCATGTGAAATCATTCATGGATTTCACTGAGTTAATTTTATGAAATTAAAAAAAAAAAATACACTATTAAGAGTTTTATTGGTTAATGAAAATGAGGTGGTGATATTATTTTTATTAGGATTTAATTCTTCTTAAAAATGTCATATAATTCACCGCCATTGAATATCATCATAATCAAAATGGGGTGGTGATATTATTCTTATTAGGATTTCATTCTTCTTAAGAATGTGATATAATTCACCTCATTTAATATCATCAGTGTCATGGATGTTAAGCTGAGTTCAGTATTGATGATAAACTATGACATTGTGGACCGCTTATTAATAGGTGGTGGATGAGCGATACTTAAATTGAAATTGAAAAGATGGATCTTTAATTAATATAAAAACAATTTGAAAAAATTGCTTTAGGTAAAAGGACACAAAACAATAAATCCAAAATATTAGAAAATAAGTAAGATGCATTTCATTATTTGAATGAGAATTCATACTTGAGTGGAGATAGGGTTGATCCAACAAGTATTTGTATGTGTGTTTTCATGTATAATGGTACATTGATTCTAGATGGTGCATCAAGTACAATTAATATGCACATTAACTTAGAGTCATTTAAGTCTATGTCAAATATGTACTTCAATTTTGTGAAGCTTTATGATGGATATTTCTACTTTAGAAATTCACATAAATTGTAAAATATTAATTATTAAAATCCAAAATATACATAGCAAATATAAAAAACAACCAAGAACTTGTATGATACCAAGATTAGAGAGTGGAAACATTAGACAACCTTAAGGGTCGAGTTTAATTTAGTCAACATTGAATGCTAATCATTAATAAAATCCAAAGCTTCATTCTAGATAATTTATTCCTCAAGTTTCGGTTGCAATATCCATAGGCTTGGTGATGACACTATGGATGAACCAAGTAAAAGGCTTCAAGAAGTATAAGTCATCCAATGGCTATAGTTGGTTAGTTTCCAAAACAATGTTGAATGAAAGACTAAATAAGATATGTAGACTAAAGTCCAAGGAAAAGACTTGGCTATACAAGCTCAAGGCCATATGGAAATCTCCTTTGGAACCCCAAAAGACGTTCTTTGCATGGTCTCTAGTGCATGAAGACCTTGACATTGGACAACAACTAAAATACCTAAGAGTGCATCAACCTTGTATGGAAAAATCAAACAATTAAGGACCTTCTTTTGTTCAGTAACTTTGCTAAGTCATCCCAAGATTGCACTGCTAGATTCTACAACATATTACTCTACTCTCCCATTTCCCAAGAGACAACCCTTCAAGATTGCACTGCTAGATTCTACAACATATTACTCTACTCTCTCATTTCCCAAGAGACAACCCCTCAAGATTGCACTACTAGATTCTACAACAGATTACTCTACTCTCCCATTTCCCAAGAGACAACACCTCTAGGACATCGACTCTTGTGCAATATTGAGCATAACATAGCATGGAAAAGGACTAGAGTCACCATTTTCTATCACATCATGAAAACAAGGAATGATTAAATTTGTTTAATAATGCACACCACTGCAACGCTTTTATCTCACGTGATAGCTCTGTATTATGTACCCATCTATAGCTGCAAAGCTAGTTACATGCAACGAGGGTGGAGATGGAGGTGGCAAGTTTGTGTAAGCTATCATATTTGTGTGTGATATACCATGCATTATCAGTGAGAACCTCCCTCTTTTTCTTTTCCTAGCTTGTACGATGCACTCTCGAGGTTTTGTTGCTAGTTGCCTTTATCAAAGAGTCAATACATGCTCTTCATGAATGCCCACAACAACATAAAAGTTATCCCTTTCCACAATACCATTTTCAGACTTGTCAAGGTAAATCTTCGCTAAATAATCACCATTAGGGTGAATTTATTCCACCAAAATCACTTAAAAATCGCACCTAACCTCTAGGATTAGATTTCTTGAAGATGCAAATAATTTTATGAGAAGCAAGCATATTATTAATGAAAATCAAATTTAAATAGAAAGAATAATAACATCCCACTTCACCCATCCAAACTAATCCACCACAATGACAATATATTTATATTTAATCTAATTTTATAGTTAATTTAATCACATGATGAAAATTTATAACTTTTAACATGAAAAAATTTGGTAAGATCTTATTAATCATTATTATTTTGAATGCATGTAGTATGTGTCATATAATGTCCTAGTAGTGATCCATCAACTCTTAGTGGCGATTCATCATCTCTTGTGTACTTTGAGTTGCGCCTCACAGTTCTCATCTCATGTCCACCTCAAAGTAGTGGTGCACTTCACACATGTCGTGTCATGTCCACCTCAAAGGCGTGAAGATTTAGGATGCATATCCTGGAACTTACACGTGGCATACCATGTCTATTATTAAAACCCTAAATTATCAAAATCAACCCCTTCAAGGTCAATTCAAAACCCTACCAACCTCATTAGGGTTTATTTCCGCGAGTATATCAAACCTAGGGTTAGAAAAATAGTTTGTTTCGTCTGACAAAAGAGTCCAATTTTTGGGAAGCGAAGCGGAAGAAGGATGCCCTCAGCGAGTCAGGAGAGACCCACTGCAGCCACAAAGTGCCAATCGTCTACCAGCAGCTGCGCTGCTCATCACACATTATTTTATTTTTTCTGAACGGCCCCGTATATCTAGTACTCCCATTGCATGTGATCTCTTTGTTTTGTGTGTTTCATTAATTCTCAAAGACGGTATAAGAATTATATCCTCCTCAAAGCAAAACTGGTGGAGGTCCTAGAGTCGTTTCAGAGTTTTCTTACTCTGCAGTCCACATATTCCTTCATTCCTCTGGTTCTTCATACAGAGTTTCAGAATCCATGGATTCTAGATTTGCTTTTCTTCTCTGTGTTCTCGCTTTAGCAAGCACTGCATCGTCCAAGGAAATGTTTATCGACCGAGCGCAAGGAGCTGATTTTTCCACCATCGTAGGCCAGAATTTGGAAAAATCAGTTCTGGGTGGAAGAAAACTATCCAAGGTCGAATCACATGCCGGCCTGAATACAACAGGAATGGAAGGATTTGAGGCTGTGGATTCTGTGCTCGAATATTTTCAGTCTAAGCCTGTTTCGAACCTCTTAGGTCTTCCCGCTGCGAGCGACAAAGTGTGGCCTGTGAGTAACTCGAGAATCATAAAATCCATGGCCTAATCTGCATCATTTTCAATCTGGAATTTAAGTATTGATTTGGGTTTTTATTTGTGTTGCAGGAACTGAAGTTCAACTGGAGGATCGTCGTGGCTACGATTATCGGATTTGTGGGATCGGCTTGCGGGACTGTGGGCGGGGTAGGTGGTGGAGGCATATTCGTTCCCATGCTCAACCTCATAGTGGGATTCGACACCAAATCTGCGGCGGCTTTGTCAAAATGTAAGTAAATAATCTGATCACACAGTTCACTCATTGAAAACATCGAACCATGCTTAGATTCTGAAAAACATTCGACAGTCCGAATGTTTTTTTTTTCCTGAAAAATAGTTGTTTGCATTAAATAAATAAGTTATTAAGTTAATGAAACTGAGAAGATTCGAAGGAAATTACAGAGCTTATTTCTGGAAGTTGGCCGGGCACAATGTACAGTTGCCAGTATTATTAAATTGTATATATAATTTATATTTAGAAAAATAAGGAAGTGATCATAACGGAACGGAACGGCACGCCGTTCCCGCAGCGGGATGTGGGACCCAGTGGGAATGGGAAGAGTTAATTAGTCTATTCAGTCAACTTCAGTAGCACGTTGTGCGGTTAAATTGCTGTCAGTTATCACCGGCTTTAACACGCTGGCGGTCACCTTTAATTTTCTAAACCAAACAGACTGCTGCGCCACGTGGAGGTGTCAGTATATTGATCGGTGAGGGATGCCCAGCCTGGGTCAGGGATCTTATCCCTGCGAGTCTGCGATCAATGTGCCGCATCATATTTTCCGGAAGGCTTATAAATAAATAAATATGTTTTAGACTTTTATATAGATATATTTTAAGGTGGTTATACTTATTATAATTAAGTGATCAATTATGAGTTAGTTATTATTGGTTGTTATTCGCTAATGAAGGTTGACTTATCATTGTTATTTAACAAAAACTACTCCTCATCATTGTTATTCAACAAAACCATGTCTTTGAAATAGCTTGCTGGTGGTTTGTAAGGGGGTAGACATTCACTTCATGCAGGTACCTCTGGCTCTTGGGTTGTTAACTTATTTCTTTATGTTTAAGGAAGATGAGCTCTCAGCTAATCTTTTTTCCAAGACCAAAAAGTGGTTTCACTGTCCATAGTGTCCATAGTGTCTCTTGTGGTCATAATTGCGATCATGTGCTTTTTAGTAACATCTAGCCTTAATCCTATACATAAAACAAGATAACCAATGTCTCTTGTCCTCATCATTGAGGTTATGTGTTTTTAGTAACATTTAGCCTTAAACATGCCCCTTGTTGTCATAGTTGAGGTCATATGCTTTTTAATAATATTTAGCCTTAAATAAAATACTACCCTTAATTTTAATTTATTTGGCTTTATATTAGACTAAGACCAAAAAACAGTTTCTTCTTAAATAATATCCATAGTATTTCTTGTGATCATCATTGAAACAACGCACACCAAACATCATTGAAATAACATCTAACATCTAACCTTAATCCTATACATAAAACAAGATAACCAACATCTAATAATAATTGAGTTCATATAATTTTTTAATAAGTCACACCAAACATAACGAGTCATCCATGAGTAGAACTAGAACATAACGTGTTCGACGATATAATAGAAAACACACTGTATATATCATGGAATTTACACTCTGACTTATCGTCTCCACTACGATCAAATCACTAAGTCCAACAATTAAGGAGATTCTGTGTAATGCCACATCATGAGATATGTTTTACACATTAATTGCATATTATTAACTATTTTAATAACGTAAATGAAGTTAACATGTGGGAGTTTTTTATTTTTATTTTTGGCTTTTCCTGTTATCATTATTATTAGAGATATTACTTTTTATTATTTGTTTATATATATTTTTTATTATATAATATAGTAATTACTTTTTATTATTGTTTATATATATTCTTTTCAATCTTTATTATTACTAAAGAATTTTGTGGTATATATATATATATATATATATTAAATTAAATTTTGTAAAAATATTTAAGAGATGCTTCTCCACATTTATGAATGATATGTTATTGCTTTTAATTTAAAGAGATTTAAATTGGGCACTTCCACTACCTATCACCATCTATATACATGTCATTATAATATGTAATTGGAGGCATGTTGAGTATTGGTGTCTTGTATTGAAAGGTTGCTCTCTTAAGTAGTAAAGAAAGACAATTATGTTGTGAACTAATCATTGTTTTGAATCTTCTTTTTTTTTGGTTCCAAGTGGTATTAATGTGGTGAATGAGGAATTGATAAGGCAACTTTCATTCAAATCAAGGTGGAAGGGGCCATTGCACTTGGGACAAGTTGTAAGGAGATCATTATGAGGTGGATGGATTGATATTATTGTTGGTGTAACCTTCTATACATCGCATTGACCCAACAATAAATATGTGTCCTTTTTTTAAATTCTTTCATTTTGATCCTCCAACAAGTGTTCTCAAATCATTACCTTTACACAAAAATGGGGTAGATCAATTTGAGATATAATGATAGTATGCCACCTCCGACCTTGGATTCTAAGAAGAAAGAATTCCAAGTAAGCCCAATGAAGGACATTCAAGATTACTTTAGGGAGGTTGATCTTAAAATTACTATACAAACATGAATGAAATGGCACATGATATTAATCATATTAATCATATGATCATGACCATATTATTGTCTTGATTCTAGGGAGTGCCTCTCCCAAATATGTAGAAACGATACACATTTATGAGGAAACCACAACAAAGGTAAAACAATACACATTTATGAGGAAACCACAACAAAGGTAAAACAATACACATTTATCAACAAAGGTAAAACAATACACATTTATGGGGAAACCACAACAAAGGTAAAACACTAGATTGCAAGTCCATGTTTTGAATCAAAGACCTTCATACATTATGCTAAAGTCTAATCTATCAAAACTTTATTGAACCAAAAAATTCGGGAAAATGAATCTTAGTGTTTCTTGATTATGGATAATTATTATAACCTTCACATGTAAGTCTATGTTTAAGATTCCTTCAATAATGTTTAGTTTGAAGTTTTTGTTGGAGAAATCCATATACATTGTACTCTCCCTATACAACCATATAGGAATTAATCTTCAAAAAGAATATTTATAATATGATAAAAGTGATCTTCTATTTTCCTCTACAATTTCTCTAAACCAAGTATGGAACTTGAGAATTTCACACATCCCTTTGACATTTTTGTCATACCTTGATGCCTTCTTCTATGGTGTCTGTAGTCCAAATTCTTTAACAATTCAATGTTTTTTAACCAAGACCATCCTATAAATGAAAGTTTACAATACAAAGTTTCATACATGTTCATAAATGTAACATTTTCTTTGTTGATTTCCTCACCTCAGATGGATTGCTTTTTGTTGTTTAAACTATATTGCTCAGATGGATTGCTTTTTGTTGTTTAAACTCTATTGGACTAATTTGGATTTAGAATATATATGAAGTCATTATTACAATCTTTCCATTAATATCTCTCATGCGAGCACTTCTTCTCTTTTATCAAATTGGTGCACCTATACATGAGCACATTTTCTCATATGTTATGGATTGGTGCATGGTACTAAGCTCCTGTAACAAAGTATTTCTTCCTTCCCTACACTATGAAAAGTACTTCTTCTCTTAAAATCACAAACAGACAACCAAAATACTTAGAAGATGCCTCACTAACTTATTGTTAGTGCATGCTTAGAGGGATTACTATTACATGTGAGTATACTTAGAAAATGCCTCACTTAACTTACTCTTAGTGCACACTAAGAGGGGTTACTATTACATGTGAGTATTGCTTGTCTAAGAGAGGTTACTATTACATGTGAGTATTATTTGTGCATTCCCTTCTTACTATTACATGTGAGTATTACTTGTGCATTCTCTGGAAAGTGATGAATTATTCCTTGTTAGTCTAAGAATATCTTTTAAATGTATGATTCATAAAAACATTAAATTAATGTAAAAAGCTTTGAATAGTGAATCCATACTTAGAATGTGAACTTCAATTCACGAAGAAACCTTCCTTTTTCTTTACCTTTTAATCTATTTTTAGTATTTTTTAACATTTTGTTTTCAATAAGAACCACTTTTACAATTGAGATTATGTACACCTTATAAAACTAGTATTTCCAAATATATTGACCTTCCTTTATTAGTTTCAAAGCTAAAAAAACAAAAAACAAAAAACTTTGGTAGTACTTTTCCTATTTGTTCCTATGTACTTGTACTATTCGTCATATTCTAAGAGAACAACACTATCCATACAAAACATAATGAACCCTTAAAATTAATAACAAAGTTTATTCTAAAACATCTAGATATATATGAAAAAATTATCTTTCCATTGACAAAGTGTATTTGTCACCCGCAAATCTTCTTGGTTGTTGATGATTTTCTCCACAAACTACAATGTCTTTTGGGTTTATCACCGAGGCATGTCCATGAGCTTGGTCTTTAGAAGGGCCAACTTCATTAAAAAGTTTGGTCTTTAGAGTGGCTATGCCACCTTGAATTAGCAGAGGTGTGAACCATCTTTCCCTTGGTCCATTGAGATTTGAATTAGTGTGCTGCAAATGTTCAAATGATAGTACATCCTCGTTAAAATAGAAACACATGGGAGCACATGCGTTGGCTAGTGGGGTGGTACGAAAATCTCTTTTCACAAACCTTTTAGATCCTTCTTCCTCATGTGGATTCAATTCTTCTTAGGACAACCACATTTTCATGATACCCATTAATTCCCATTTTACTAAGGTTTGAGGGAGGGGTGTTAAGGAAGGTGTCATTATGCATGGTTTAGCAACTCAACCACCAACCCCCTAGTCCCCTAACCAATTGATTAACCTTTATGTTTCAAAGGTTTTGATTTTTATTAATGGTCCTTTTCATCGTCCAACACATGACTTTATCCTTGGTTCTCTTATTGTATAATATGTAAATGTTCATCATGTCCTTAGCTTGATCAATATAGGTTATCTTATCATTGATGAACCAATCGCTTTGAAAGATTTCACCTGAAAGAATGTCAAAGTTTAGAATCTCCTTCAATTTTTACAAAATGGAAGTCATTCTTAAGGTATAATTTAATCCTTCCAATTCAATTTTATGCCTCAACATGATTATTGGTTGCCTTTCAAATAAATTTGTAGTAAACATAAAAATTCTACCCTCTTCATTTCTTAAGACACCTCCAACTCCTACCAAACCTAAGTGGCCTCTAACTACCACATTGAAACTCAACTCGATCCAAGGCCTCTAACTACCACATTGAAACTCAACTCGATCCAACCACCCTTGGGAGGGACCCAAGTTACTAAGTGATTTAAGTTATCCTGAATTTGTTGTTCATTAGGGAAAAGTGTGTTTTGACATTTATTACCATGTAAAATTTGTTTTGATTTTTTATTGTCTTTATGAAAAATGATAAAATGGATATTATAAATTTGACCCTAGTTTGAGGAGCAAATGCACTCCTTTATAAAACTCTTAATAGGTGTGTCCCTTGCTAAATTTTTAATTGTTCATTTCTTATGGCAGGTATGATCATGGGTGCATCGGCTTCGTCAGTGTGGTACAATTTAAGAGTTAGGCATCCCACAAGAGATGTACCAATTATTGACTATGATCTTGCACTTTTTTTTCAACCCATGTTAATGATGGGTATTACAACTGGAGTGACTCTAAGTGTGATATTTCCATATTGGTTGATAACAATTCTTATCATTATCCTTTTTCTAGGTAATGGTCCAAAAGTGGAGAGTTCATTTTTAATGAGATGGGGTAATATCTTGTGCATTTGACTAAATTTACTAGTTTCTTTTCTTATCTATCGTTTTGTTATTTCAACAGGGACTTCATCTAGGTCCTTCTATAAGGGTATAGAAATGTGGAAGAAAGAGACAAAGATTAAGGTAATATTTAACGATAAGATGATTTCCTCATTTTTGTTATTATGCAGTTTATTATTATTATGATAGGAAGACTCTCTCTAATTATACATTTTACTTTTTTTTTCTCTATTTTTTCTAGATTGAGGAGGAGACCACCGTACTAACTACTCATGGTGAGATTTATAATATGGCAAACTTAGTTATTAATGGGAAGGATGTGTATCATGATTATATAATGTAAGTTTGTGTTATTATTGGTTTTACAGATGTGGATTATGAGGCTCTTCCAAGTGATGAACATAGAAACGGAACACTAGTGAGTTTGGTCTTTCTTCTTTGACGCGTTTAGTTTATAATTAGTTTGAAAAAGTTTGGAGTTGTATTTTACTTCTACCTTTTCTTCTTTTCTCATTGATATGGAAGTTTTATCTGATGTGCACGATGTGACAAAGTGTTTTTTCATTGGATAGGAAACAATTTGTTTCAACATTAGATGGAAAGGGCTTTCGGTTCTCGTCTTTGTATGGATTTTATTTCTAATCCTCCAAATATTAAAGGTTAGTGGATGTGTTTTTATTCTACATAGTTCCATGTGCTTTTTACTATCTAGAGCATTGATATTCTATCCATTTTATTAAATTGTGAAAAGTGAGATGATGATTATGATGTCATTTGTTTTTGGTCCAAAAGAAAAGCACATCTTTGATCTAATTGATTTCTTTTCTTACAACAGACTCGTACAATTGTTTGTGGTGTGGAGTATTGGATGGTGAATGCCTTGCAGGTAAGTGTCTATAGAAGACTAGAGGATTTAGTTGAACAAAGATAAGGTAATCTACTAAGAATTATAGCATATACTTTTGATCAAAACTAAGTTAGTTGCCATGCAGATTCCAGTGGCATTTGGTGTATGCATCTATGAAGGAATATTACTATACACGCGTAGC
>ML779096.1:521284-531467 GCA_009831015.1 Picea engelmannii | reverse complement strand
ATATATAGAAATTAACTTTTAAGTACTCACCTATAGTGCACTCTAAAATTTTCAGGGGCCGTTGGAATTGAGAGAAGTATTCATATGATCCAAGAGAAGGAGTACATGGGATTTTTCAACCTTTGCCTTGAATCCTAATAAGTCCCATACTTGATGGCCTCTTCAATATAGAAAGAAGAGAAGTATATGGATACCCAAGAAGACACGTAAGTTAAGAAATATTAGAGGCATTGTCTAATTTATCTTTGCCCAAGTTCAGTTAGGGTGGTTTATCAAGAAAACATGTAAGTTCAGAAGTATTAGAGGCATTATCTGATTTATCTTTACCTAGTTTCTACTACGGTGATCCATCAAGGAAGCTTAAGGAAGGCCAATAATTATTGTTGGCATCTTGAATTTTCAATAAAGGTAGTTGGCATCCCATTGCCTCTATGAAATGCTAGTCAACTCCTCGTTGACTAGGTTATAAACATTTTTTAAGGATGACTACAAATAATATTAAACCAATTTATATATTATGATGTTCAACTATCAAATGTAAATATTCTCATATAAAAGCAACTTCCAATTACCATTCAATTTAGACAATTAATTGTGTTATAAAGTTGGATGTTTGTATATTGCAATGTGTATTCTATTAGTATATCTCAATTATTAGATATTAACCTTATGCTAGAGAATCCTAAAGTGTACCCCTTTCAAAGTGTACAAGGATTTAAACATAAACATATCAAGATGGGAGAGGGAAAAAACTTCTATAATTTCTTAAAGTTTATTTATTATATTTTCTTTTGTTACTAGATTACATTAAAAGACTTGTTTGAAAAAACCATCTTTTAACATTAGAAGGTTGCAACAAGCCAGTGTTTAAAAAAAGGTGCATGTAGCCATGTCAATACATCATAACTCCTTAATTCTTTATTACATGTGCCTTTGAATAAGCTAGTCAATAAATCAAAACAACTTTACAATAGAATGGTCATCCCTAAACAATGGGTACTACACGAGTGACCAAGTCATACGCCAATATCAAGGTATGAAATAGAATATTGTCCAATGAAAAACTATTATGGCTAGGGAGATGGTTGTTAACCACTAAAACCCCTCCTCCCTTAATAGTTACCTCATTAACCATAAATGTTGACTTGGTGTTGACGTAGGAAAGGTGCCTTTCAACAAAGGGGGTACTCCTCGATGTAACATTCCAATTAAACCTGATACATCTGGGATAGGAAACTCATTTGGATTATGGCCTAGCATATATTACTTGAAATGAAGGGATTGTTATGGAATGCAATATATTGTTATTCTATGTACAAGATGCAAACTAATCTAACTAGTCCTAGTTAGGAGCAAAGCTTAACCAATAAATACAAGATCTTTTTGAAACATAAATCTGTTAAGAAATATGAGAACACATAACCATAAATAGAAGAAGTGTAAAGCATAAAATTCGGTTAGAGAACCACCATTCACAATCTTTCATCTATTAGCTTGGAGAAAACATATCAGATAAACAATTGTTGATAAACCACCCTAACTGAACAAACACATCACATAAACACTGGTATTAATAATAGTCAACACATCACATCGCATTAAAATAGTCAACACATCACATCACATTAAAATAGTCAACAATTGAACAATACAACCTTACAATGGTATTAATAATAGCATAAACACTGGAAGAAGTTCGCAACAAACACATCACAACACCATTACTCTTAAAAAATGGCCATGGGGGATTCTTATCGTTATAATTTTCAAAAGAGTTCCAGTTACAAAAGAAAAAGGGCCCTAATACAATTCCTTTTTGGGCTTATAAAGCCTTCAGGCTATAGTTGCTTCTTGGGACTTCTTAACTTCCCTTTTTGTAGTTACAACAATTCAAGTTCCGTTGTTTTCACATTTTTATAAAAACTATATGAGATTGGATTTTATTTACAAAAATAATTATAATAAGCTTTGCTCTTTAGCTTGGATATAGGTAGCGGAAACTTCATGTTGGGAAGAAATACCTAGGACATGTTTAAATATCAATTGTTCAAGAGAAACTTCATATGATATTAACTCTTTGGACATGGGCCCCATCTCTCTCTTCAATTTTCTCAAAATGGAGTTAATTAAATGTATTTCTTTGGAGGGACCAAAAATGTGTTCTTTTAGATCTTTTGTGATTTTGGGAGTCATACCAATCGCATTCTCTTTATTATTAATGATGTCCTCTGGTTCTTTCAAAATTTCTACCATGGGCCTACATGAAGCCATGTCTCTAAGTGTTGGTAGATGACATCGTTCTATAATTTTTTTAGTAGCCAAGTACATATGCTTGCAATCCCTTATTGAGATGATAATATCATTTTATAACGTTGTATTGGCTATTTGACAATTGGATAAAGCTACATAATTCAATTGATTCTCCTTTTCTAACATCCATGGTAGATCTCTTGGTGCATTCTTCTCTTCTATCTGCCATTTCTTTAGCTTGTCCATGGCGAGCTAGAGTCCATATAACAATGCCTTTCTTTTCATCTTTAACATTTTCTAAAAATGTGAGGAATCTCGTAGAAATGTCTTAGAATTATTTAAGGCTTATATACATCTTCTTTTGGGTTGTGCTAAGCTCATCTTGTAACTCAAAGGAACACGCTTCCAATTATGCTAGGCTAGTCATCTCGCCTTTATAGTGAGTTACTCTTGTTTCAATGTCTTTATTCTTAGCTTGCACTCAATTTCTCTCGCCATATTTTTTATATTCAATTTTGATGCTTGCAAAATTGAAACACCAATGAATGTTGTGGAAATGGGATATCCTCTTGTGTCGTCCATTAAAGGGGTCTCGGTCGTGATTGTGAGTTGTGGGATTCCCAATAGATTCATATTTTTGGGCCACTACTTCACTATCTTCTCTCTTGTCTTGTAAAAAAAATGAGTTGAAGACTACTACCCTGTTTGAATTGGAAGGGGCAAATGCACCCGATCCAAGTTCCCCTAATGGTAAGATTCCTCCCATCATTACAATTCCAGGTGTTCCATATAATTTTTCTATAGGGCTAGTGTCCATGGGTTCTCAGCCTCTCGCCTCTTCTTGTTTTTTGTGTCTTCCTCCTTTCTCTTCCTCTTATTATTTTATTTTCCTTTATTCTTCTTGTTGGTGCCTTAGTGGTCCACCTTTCTTCTCCAGTCTCTATTGTTTTTGTTGTTTCTTCTTTGGCTTCTTTGTCAATTCTTTCCTTTTCAATACGTTCTCTTTCCATATGTTACCTTTCTTTATTCACTCGAGAGTTATTTCCCATTCTAAACATTACCTTGTCTAAGGATACAATTCTTCCGTACAACTCTTTTTGTTGTCATATTTCATTTTGGTGTGGCCATCTATATTTATAATCTCTGTAGCATTTGTTGACCACATCTAAATTGTTGTGTCTTCTAAATATTTTTTCCCTAAAATGAAAAGTGGCTAAAGTTTCATCCTCAACTACTTTAATTTCTTTGAAGTTGTAGGCACCCACATACAAAGGAAGTGGAGGCCATGGGGATTTCTTGTCATGAGAAAGCGTTGCTTCGACTCCATGCACAAAAGTTTGATATGATACCTCTTATAATGCAAACTTATCTAGGATGATTTTAGGGAGTAAATGAGGAGCTTTGATTGTTCTAAAAACTTTGATGTAAGTCTTTTTTCTCGGCGACGTACCAGTCCCTGACCTCACCAATGGATTGCATAACCTTCCCGAACATGCATCTCACTGGAACATAGAAAATAAACTAGTATTGAGGAGCTATGAATTGCTCACAAATCTAAGTATGATTTCTCTATTGGTGCTCCCACAAGTTTTGGCAGTAAATGTGGATGGGAGGCTCACTTGGTTTCCATTGCCAACCCATTTTAGGGAATTGGTTGATGACACAGGTAATATGAATTGCTCACAAATCTAAGTATAATTTCTCTATTGGTGCTCCCACAAGTTTTGGCAGTAAATGTGGATGGGAGGCTCACTTGGTTTCCATTGCCAACCCATTTTAGGGAATTGGTTGACGACACAAGTAATATCAAGCATGTATGAAGACATATAGAAGGTTGGATGTTTGACTAGGGCCATATATTTGGCCTTGGAGATGGCCTCACATATAACATCTAATAGGATAACACCCTAGTTGAAAATGGAACATGTTTGGGTGATTGTCTACATCATGGGAACCCATCACTCCCTATAATGAGTGTCATCATCCTCGCTATACGGTCTACTGAGGAGAACAAATGTGATATTGAAAGGATTTCTTAGCAAGCTGGTGGGATAAGTTAATTTTCTTATGGGTATGAATTATTTGGGGTTTACCCACCATCTCTTCATGAGGTCTCTACAATTTACAAGAAATGGTAGCATCCATTTGTCATCCAAATCTACTTGAGAGGGTGGAAAGTTGTAGCATGCATTCAAAGATGAGGTCTATAATGAAGCGATGGCCTTGCCATTAGTGTCTCCAATCAATCTATTATCAAACTTTTCTTAGTTAATGAACCAGGCAATGACCTCTGCACAAGGGGAGATACTAAGTCAAGCAACAACTCTATGAAGTTGTGACTTCTTAATGGATTTTTGGACACCAACATTAGGGTTGTTTTCATGGGAAATAAGTGGTATCTCAGGAAATGTTTTTTCTCTAAACCTATGGTACATTTCTCCCCATTTGAATACCATTCCTACATCCATGCAACGTTTTGTATCTCCATAAGTCGACCCTAGAATGCCAAAATATGTTTCAGGTTCTACAACTTCTCCCCATCAGGGCTTAGCTTGAATACTTGTTCCTTTTGCTTCTTAAATTGTTTGGAGGCCATGTTTGAGTCCTATAACCCATCCATTTCAAAAACAAAAAACATTAATGAAGTTAGATGTAAAAAAAAATTGAATTACCTATGTATGGAAGATTATTCTAAAATAGAAACACAAGGGGTTGATAGGTCTCTTATCTTCAGTGTCAGGTGTCTCAAGAGAAATATCTACCAGTGTGATAGTTGTTTCAGTTGCTCCCTCTATAGAGATATTGGTGGCTCAAAAGAATATGGTAATGGGTACACATTTTCATTCTTAGAAAAATTTTGTGTTTCCCGTATTTTCTTTCCCAGAGAAATTTTCACTAAAGAGTGACTTCAATTTTAGTCAAGTAAGAGAGAAAAAACCACCCCTCGTTGGAGATAATTCATGATCTAGGTTGACCGACCAATGGGATTAATACCATCAAGATCAATGAATACCCTAGCTCTACTTTCATTTGATAATGATGGCCATAACATCATGAATTGGGAACAAGGGAGACACTATAACTTATGCATTCATAGAGACAAGTATGAAAATTGTTTGGGTCAATACGTGATAGACAAGGTATTCAAGATTGTATGTATGGGTTGAAATGGAGATCAAGTGCATACTGAGCTAAAATGTAGAGTATATTTGGTGGCATGGAAGTTACTTCATTACCTTTACAGGAAATCACCTGAGGGTTTGATTTCATCATTGAATTGGTAAGTCGAATAGAAAAATAGGGTCGAATGGATTAAAAAGAATGTGGTGCTTTCCCTTGACCACACTTGGGTTTTACTTGTAATTGAAAGGGCGTATGGGGGTTTCTGACCGCTAAAAAAGAAAGAGATTCAAACAATTCTTTGATTTTACTCTTTGATGGGTTGAAAGGCTAGGAAGAAAAAGTGAGTAAAAGGTTCTTTGATAGCTAATAGGTGATTTTCAAACAAAATATTTTGATTATATACAAGATGGGGTACGGTAATTACCTAAAAAGAGACAAACGAAAACTTGAGGGAGTATGGTACAATTTATGTGAATCATGGTGGCCTCAAGAATCTTTAAAAACTTTGTCAATGTTGATGTGCTCTAAGAGAAAATGAAATGGTCCAATGTGATTTTATAAAAAGAACATGACCCTTTTGACACCTTTTTTACCTTTTAAAAGGGTAAAAATGACGTTTGTCGCATACTCGGAAGGTTTTTTCTAGTGTGATATAAGGTTATCAATGTTAATTTGGAAACCCAATGGGTTTGTGGTATGTTGCACCTTGGGAAATTTCTTTTCATGTGACAAAGGATTGTCATTGTGTCATTGGAAGTTTCTCTCTAGTGCGATAAAGGAATACATCATGGAAATTCAAAGTTTGATGCTTTGTGATGTATCGCAAGGGAAAGTGTTTTGAGATGTACTATATCGCATAAAAAAAAACTTTTGGAGGTACCATGTGTTGCGATGAAAATTACTTTCGATGTGATGTATTGCAACTACAAAAAAATTTCAATGTTGCGATGCATCTTGTCTGTGAAAAACTTCGAAGGTTGCGATATGCCACAAAAGTATACGACTTTCTAAGTTGTAAAACACCAAAATTTCTAAAATTTGTTAATTCTTTATATGTTGTAGGAAATTAAACTTTCATGTGATATGATGTATCATGCCAAAATAAATTTTCATGCATTGTATCGCACCAAGACAAGTTTTCTAGACTTGTGATGAAACATGATTTTACAAGTTTCTAAAGGCTGTGACAAGAAGTATTTTCTCAAATGGGGTTGGATCAAATATTCAAAAACAACATTTAAGGCTTGGTAATATCTTTGAAGAGTGTCAAGGACTTTTTCGACTTGAAAATTCTTCTAATTCATTTACTCAACTCAAAGATAAGTCTACTGGGGTTCAAAAGCTTAAAAAAGGAGAAGCCCCAATCATTTTTTTCCTTCTTCATATTACAAAGACAAAAAAGGTATGAGGAAGTTGTTGTTTGTTCAACAATTGAAGACACACTGGATGAAACCATGAAACTATAAAACTAAAATTTTGGATAGTCACATGTTCAATTAAGACAAAACTTGCCTTTGGTAGAGCACTTTTGTTTTTGCTCAAAAGGTTCCCACTATACCCTTCACTTTAGATTAGCTGAATGAGTATTCACTTTTAGCCTAAGCACCTTACTAGTCACAGTTGAAAGGCCAAAATGTGAAGTTATTTATTGACTTAGCTCTTCCCTAGATGCCAATGTAGTGCCACAAGGTTGTTACATACAAGAAATGTTAAAGATCTCGGATGCTTTATTCATATTCTCTTAGTGTTTCTCGATTTCCAATGAGCCTCCATAGCCTCAACGGAGTCACCTCGATAACATAGGCCTTGCTCCGCTGCCAATGAGTTTCCATATCCTTGACAAAGATTCCTGCATGTCACACGTGATCCAAAATGTCTTTCCCAAGCCTTTACCTTTTGATTTTATTTTGAGAGAGATGGATGGGGAATCTTAGTTAAACTTCAAAGGCTTGTGAGATTATATATGTTATCTAAGAGCCGTTTCAAATATGCATATTTTAATGATAAGCACCATCCTTTTATGTAATATCTATTACTACTCAAACTCTCTCCTATAGGGAAAAGTCATGCCCCCAACGAGAGAGCCTAGAGGAAACTCTCGGGAAAACCGCCCATTGTCACCTTGGTGGTCTTGCTCCACTCTTTAGACTACTGGAAGGGTATCCTAGTCAAGGGGGGAATCCCTAAAATTTAAGCTAAGCTAATTCATTGAGTAGGGAAGGGAAGCTCTCTAAATTGGCTTAATTAGATAAATATGTTCATTCATGTGACAAAATTATGCTTGGAAAATTAAAGATAGATCTTGCTAAAAAAATGTGAAACATGTATCCAATTATGCCATGAAGTGAGATCAAAGCATTGCATCATTCACTCATCATTAGTATCAAGAGTTAATAGTCTTATTATCATCATCAAAAGATCATATGCCAAGACTTATGTGTTTGAAATAAATAACCAAATAAATACCACATACACTATTGTTATTAAAGAATAGTGAGTACAAGAGATTTATAGCATTAGGATAGTAGAGTTATATCATTCAATATGAGAAGAGTTGAATCATTCAACAACAATTATTAGTGCATTGTCTTGACCATGAGAACATAGTCTGAGATCATATCATGCAACATTAATCAATTACATATGTCAACTCTAAAAAGCAATAGAGATGTAATTGTTTAAGGCACATTTTCCACTGCACGTTTATAGCAAACTAAAACCATGAAATAGTGATCCAATATGAGTAGACAATGAGCACTTTTAACAACATTCAAAGCATAATTATCACATGTTTGTGATATCAAAGCATATTTATCACATGTTTGTTATCACGAAAGACCAGATTTAGAATATCCCACAATGATAAAATTATGTCATGTAAACAATACTCAATCCCATATATCAACAATGCTTAGAGAGACGTAACAAATGTCGACATTTAGGGTACATTGATCATTGTTTGTTAGGATAGGTTACCATCATTTAAAAAGATCACAATAAACAATGGATAATTCCAAGTGTCAATAGCAATATCTAGTCAATTTATCGACTGTGTGAAATTGTACTAGTGTGAGAGAATTAATGCTTATTAGTACCGGCCGAAGGGAAGGTCTCGTACTATAGCGTTCAGTTTTTAAATGACCCTGTATTACTTTTGCTTTGAATTTTAAATATTTTTATGTTTTCTAATGTAATAGTTTAAATTTTTTTAAATTAAATAATAAATTTATTGTTATTTTTTTAAATTACTATTTAATAAAAAATTGAAGGTTTTATTACTTAACTTTTGCTAACCGACGAAGTTCTACACCATTAAATACTTTGCCAATGATATATAATATTTGATTGATGTGGTAAGGCCTGACTACCAACCTGACAAGGCCTGACTGCCAAGGCTTCACGTCAAAATTTAATATTTCACTTTATTGGCACCCACTTCCTTCTTCACGTCAAAATTTAATATTTCTGCTTCATTCATGGGTAAGAAAATTAATTCCATAATACAATGTGAGTACCATGTCACTACTCTACTCAACTAAACTCGACGGGTACTAAGCTACTCTGTAGCCTTGTTTATTTTATCATGTGTATTATTTCAAATGTGAATAAAAAAACCTCAAAAAACCCTTAAATCTATGAGATGTTAGCACTATGGAGCAAGTATTTCCCAATCTCATGCATCGATTTGATCAAGGGTATGATACATATGTAAAATATGATGTATAAAGACCAGAATGTCACCGTTATGCAGACTATTAAACCCTTGTCATAAGTGTTAGCAAGATGACATATCAAGATGTCTCATAATGCCATAGAATATGTGAATGTCAAAGTGAGTTATTATGCCATAGAATATGCCACATCCACTATAGATAAGTTCAGATCTGAAAAAATAATCTTTAGAATCAAGACGTCAAGCTTTCAAGATGAAATTAGTTACCGCAAGAGTAAGTTGTTTCACTTAGTAAATGGAACGTTGCATTAATTTGATCATTCCAAGCATATGAATCATGAAAAGAGCACAACATTGGTACTCAAAAAATGAGAGGAAGAATAGTTTTTAATCCATTTATTTCAAAGCATAAAAAATAAATTAACTACAGAGAAATGATTAAATTTGAGCATCTTCAACATTATTTTATTAATGAGGTAGATGCAAAAAAAAAAACAAATTTAAACAAGATATATAACCAAACTTAATCCAACTTAAAAGATATATCATTGAACATCTTTCCCTCCCCATGAAGGTGACTCCATCTGAAATCTACATGAAAGTTGTGGACTTTCCATGCCACCTTAAATAAAATGAAAAGGGGAATGCGAAAAATTATGAGTCAAGACTTGTCTTTATAATAATGTCGAAAATACTTCCCCAAATTTGTAACAACACTCTCACCGCTGATCTTTGTGTTTTTTCACAAAGAGGAAACCATTTATTGAGGAACATTTTGAATAAATCTATTAGTGATGATATTTTTCCTTCACCAAGTTTTATGTACCAATAAAAAATCTCATCTTCAAGAAAATCCAAGGACAATATGAACATCTTCATCTTAATGTCCTCATGAATAATGTTGAGCTTTAAAATAACATCAATGAAAGATGTAATACGTAAAATATGTGAGTCACTAAGTCCATGGAGCTTTGGTATTTCTCCTTTCCAATCTTCATACTTATTTGGATACCCATGGACTCCTTAGAAATACAAAGGATCAAATAAATCCTTTAATAACCACTCTAATTCATTTTCTTCAAGATTTAAATTATCATATTCTTCATCAACATCTTCTAAGTTAGGCTCTTCATCAGG
>ML779096.1:501731-514660 GCA_009831015.1 Picea engelmannii | reverse complement strand
TAGGAGACTCACAAAATGTGACTTGTCATCCACACAATAAAGGAGACTAAGTCAAATACAAGTAAAAGCCACGTGTACATAAAATCCTCATGAGAAGGGGACGTCCCACAAAATGAGGGGCCAATTTGGTGTAGATGCTCAACATTCCCTTGAAAAAGTGTAGTCCAAGCCTCAAAACATGTTGTAGAATCCTTCCAAGTGAAGAAAGGTCCAATTTCTAGCCTCTTTATCTGGAACGACCTCATGAAATGAGTGAGTGAAGCCCCAAAAGGTGGATGAATCCTCAAATAATGCTCATTAACCTTGAAAAAGTGCCTCCAAGTAAAAAATTGGGCCATAAAACCCCCAACAACTAGTATGATGTTTGAATGGGTTAGCCCTCAAATCATGCATAAAATAGGTCAAACGTTGACTAAATGAGAGAGATCTCTAGGATCCTCAACATGGCATGTATAAATGATGTTTGTGCATGCATAAATATCCCATCAAAGTGTTAGAGGATGTGACCAGTGCCTTGGGATACATTTACTACCTTGAGAACTATGGGGCTACCTCAAGAATGTGAAACTGAGTGAAAATTTGTAGAATCATCTATTATAGTAGATGGCCAAAGTGTGACAAATACATAAGATAAGGATCCATGCTTAGGAATATAATTAGTATTCTATGCATAGGTGTGCCAACCTTTACAACAAGAGAAACACTTTTACATTGTATACAAAGAAGTGAGAGAGACTAGTAGCTCCCTTAGATCATGTGTCCTAGTAGATCCACCCCAAGATGGTTGCATACATACCTAGATCATAAATGATTGATGTGATGAAGAGTTACCAACATCAAGGGGTAGTCATCGGGAGCCATAAAAGCAATGCCTATCTTGAGATGGGGACTAAAAGGACAGGCCATGATTGACCACAAGGTCTCTGGAGATACTACATAGCCCCCCCACCAATACATAGAACATCTAAGCATGGTACAATACAATACATGACTAGAAATACAACCACACTTTTGGCTCATCATGATACAATGAGGTACATGATCTACTCATATGATGGGTCACATCTCGATAAAAATGTAGCATACACTTAAGCAAATCTTAGGTGTAGCATGCCCAAAATTGGTCATCCAAACTACCTTTGTTTTCCGTGCCAACTCACCACTAGTCAAATTCACTGCAAAATCAGTTATCCAAACCACCTTGATTTTCCATGTTGACCCATTGTCGGTCGACTTCGCCGAACCATTTGTAACATTCTTGTTCTATTTTCAATAGATGCTTCAACCCACCAAAAAAGTTTGTTTCCCGCCACCACTATCGATTTTCACGTCAGGCCCGATAATCCAGGAGGAGGCATGGGTTTGGCTCAACCTGCTAGTTATTCCTCCTCAAAAAATTTCCCCCATTGCCTCCTATTTTCATCATCAATATTACAAGACAATTCCCACTTTTGATCCTCCATCTTCCTATGTCCTTCATTAAACCAAGTCCCCAGCTACTCATGGGAAGTGTTCAAACACCTAAGGGTAGATTCCTTCTGTGATAATGTGGCTTAGACTTATTTCATATTTTTCATTCATGGCATCAATATACTCTGCCATTTTATTCAACTCTTTATCCTACTTCTCCACCTGAATTTTCTTCTCTTGGAGCTTAACAAGGGCATCATCAAGGGATTTTTTTCATTTATCAAATATTTCACAATCGACACGGGATTCGATCTCGATCCTTTCCTTCGTGAACCTTGTTTCTCCAACTCCTTACAAAGATCCTCCATTTCTCAATCTCTCCCCTCAAATTCTGCAAATTTGTTAATCCAATAACACCCAAAAGAATAAAAATAGAATAAAACCCAAATCCAATCATCTTCTTTTCATTCATTTCATCATTAATCCAATCCAAAATTCTAACCCCAAAACCTAAAATTAAAACCCCATATGTGATTTATTTCATTTTCTTCCTACATAGACACATCTCTTCTATGGAATAGAACTTGGGTTGAACATAGTAATGAAGATATGAAGGTGGACCGAAGCAGTTATGTGTTCCTCCCATGCCTTAAACAGGGCGATGTTCAATGGATTTGAAAGGTTTAAGGAGGGTTTCAAGCAATTTATCAAGTACGATCATCATTCATTATCGTGGCTTGAAACCCCTACCTATCCTCCATGTACAACTCTGACTAAGGTTGCACAGTGCCTAAGATGGCAATGCTTTAGCACCTCCTAAATGGAACAACAAATGACTTCTTCTACAATAAACTATGGGCCATTTCCAATGGTCTGTCGGACATGTTATCACACAAGTTTTAGGTTGGGAAAAGCCCAACCCAACCACCAAACGACGACAACTTAGAGAACACCTACCCTCTATCACCTTAGGCAGGTATTCCCGTCACTTTAGAGATTATAGAATCACCTCAAGAGGGGAATCTCGGTGACCCTAGGAGGAAATGATATGGAAAGTGAGATGTATGAATGGATTCCCCTATAGGTCAATTTTTTATGTGTGGAGAAGGGATTGAATAAGGTCTTGATGGTAGTCGAGGTTGCCAAGAAGTAGTAGACCTTGCCAATGCTGATTATACTTTTTTGAGACACAAGGAAAACGAAGATAAAAGCCCAAATATATGATGGATCAAAAAGTTAGTCTTGATGTCCCTAATTGCAACAGTTAGTAGGAGTATATATCATCAATGAAAATGACAATTAATGCTGCAAACAAGTTGCTAAAAGTCTAGTTGAAAGAGCAAGAGATAAACTAGAAACAACTAGATCAACTCAAGTAAGATAGCATTAGACTTTGGAAATGAAACAAGGCTGTTACAAAACTAGTATTGTAGAGATATTATTTAGCCTCATTGGTTGTAACAAACAAGTTATCATAGCAAGAAAATAAGCCACTAAAACTTCTCCAAAATGTACCAAAAGATGTGCTAGGCTTAGTAGTTTAAGTGGGAAAACTTTAGGGAAATTTCAACGATTGAATTAAGAGTTATTTGAGAAGTTTGATTAGGGTTTATATAGCCCTAATGGATGTAGATGCAATTTTATAACAACATCAATGAACAATTAGCCAATTGAGATGCCCTAGGGGCAATAGCAAGCTTAGAACATAAAGGAAAGAAAGCAATTTGAACAAGTTGATTCCTTTGTGTTTTCATGTATCCCAATGCAATAAATTTATTTCTCCAATGCAAATTGTAAATGATTAGTGCCTTACTATTGGGTTTTGGAGTCAAAGAGAGTGAAGACTAGGCTAAGTCCCTGGGGGTGTAAATTCTTTTACTCCCCAAGGCAAGCTAGGTCCACTAGGAAATGCTAAGAGGGTGTGAGCCCTTTTACTTCTCTTAGCAAAACCTTAAGCAACAATATAACCTTGGATTCATGAGCTTGATCCACAAAGAACCTAGGGGTGTAAGACATTTTACTCCCTAAGGTTTGTGAAAAAAAACAAAGGTGAACTTGGAGGGTATATGTCCTTGCATTTCTCCAAGAAACCTTGAAATTAATGACCTTTCACAAGCAAATAAATGAATCTTGGGGAGGGTGTATGCCCTTATACTTCTCCAAGGGTTCATCCATTAACAATCATGGAAGAAGCAATAATTTAAGACAATAAATGCATAATTTCCTTACCAATTCCAAATAGATGCAAGATTCAAACCCTAAGTGACCAAGAAAATCATATCAATTGCAAGAGAGAGAGATGAAATTCTCCAAGAATAGTGAAAATTTTAGCTAAGTATCCTTCTGCACAAGGGAGAGCTATGATGAAAATGAAATAGAGTTCATCTCTATTTACACAAAATGTTCTCAAGTATGTTCGTCAACATAATTTTAGGGTAAACCATAAGATAGGGGTCAACATCTCTAATCTTTCCCCTTCACACAAATAATAATAAAAAATTCAACTAAATTTTAAATTTGCACAAGGAAAACCCTAAAACAAGATGATGTGAATTGTATAAATGTGAATTAGTCTAGTGAGACAATATGTTTGGGCGAAGAGCCCGTATTGATATAATGTGGTTGGGGGATGAATTGCATGTTATGAACATTGATTAATTAATAAAAATAATAATCGTTGGTTGCAATACTAAAGAGATGAAGAATGGTGGGGGGATATGATTCCACAAGAGAGAGGGGTCCAAGGGGGGGATTATTCGTGGGTATTAATCCAACCCACATTCCTGAAATTATTATCTTTGTGTGTAACCTTCTATTTATTGATTGAGTGTATGAGAGACCAATCATTAAACTCATGTAAGAGGGTGGGTGTGAGTGGTCGCATCCCATAGTTATTGGAGAGAATGAGATGAAGTACAATCATCCTTGAGAAGAGTGGGAGTCAAGCAAGCAAGGAAGAAGAGGAAATTTGCATGTAGAGGAGGGACAATTTTACATGGAGATTTTGGGGTAGCAAAGGAAGAGCAGTGGGTTGGGAAGAGGACCAACCATGGTATACTTGAAGGAAACCATTGTTTGGATGTGTTTTTATGCTGAGTAAAGGCCCGTGTTTCAGAAAACCAGGCTGTAAGTTTGTGGTGCGATTCTCTTGTGGATAAAATGACTTCAGAGCCTTGTGAAGGCTACTGTGAGAAAATATGAAACAACAGAGAGTTCCTAGATTTCCCAGCTGAGTGATTCCTAGCCAATCGAATGCACTAGTGGCCCTGATAAATGAATCATACAACCTGAGGGATTGTGAGCAATGAAGGGGGTACATTCCTTGGGTAGTGTAGGTAGTGGGGAAAGTAATTCATGGCCAAAGAAATGCACTAGTGACCTTGATAAACGAATGGTACAACCCGAGGGACTGTGAGCAGTGAATGGGGTATATTCCTTGGGTAGTGCAAGTTGTGGGGAAAAGAGAGAGATGGGGGTTTGGAACTGTTGTGAGACTAGAACCTGGGTTTGGGGCTGCTCTGTGTGGAGAGTGGATAGCTAGTGGGATGGATCTCCTTGTGGACTCATTGATCCATATTTTATGAGCAGAACGAAATGAATACAGATTATTAAAATATGCTTAACACAAAATAACAGAGAAACAATAAAATTGGTTTTCTATTCAATAAGGAAATAAGGTGAAACTGTAAAATGCATCAGAAAACAAGCTTGTTGGAATGGTGGCGGTTTATCTCTGAGAAGAGATGTGACGACTGCACTCATTCGCAAGAAGATGGTTACAATGAGGCTATGAAGGCATTTTACAATAAACATGAATGTTAAAAACCCTAGACATCCAAAAACCTAACCCTAGGAGATGAAGCATCAAAAGTCATGTGGGCCCCGTTTGGGTAAGTTAGTACATCAACTTCCTGGGGTCGTAACTTTTGCATACGATCTTTGTTTTAGGCGCACGATAACTCGTTGGAAAGGTATAACCGAGAAGAACAATTTTTGACTGGCCCAAGTTAATGTCTTCGACTATCATTTGGGCCCCAAATCCCCAAAAAATGTTGTTTAGGGCCTCAAAACATCCCTGAAAGTTTGGAACCCGAAAAACTGCCAAGGTGGAACACTGTTTTTCGAGCCAGTGGAATAGCTGGGTGGCCACCAATATCCACCCGGATCACTCATAGCCTCATCTCAGGGGTAGCTTGTTGATGAGATAAAATGATTAGCAATGCCTATGGTTGAGAGGTTCATCCTTCATTTATAGCCAGTTGGTTAATCATTAACATATAATTGTTTATATTTTGTTCATATGTTAATTTCGTTATGTAAATGGTTTATATGAATGTTGTGTGTTTACTGTTTTCTTTGACACTTATATTCATGTTTAATATATGCTACTAGATGTATTCAGAACTGTGGTACTAGTCAATTGGTCAATATTGTATGTGATCTATGGTTGGTAAGCTACATGAATTTAATTAGCAGTAAATCTTAATAATTTAATGAGTTTCCACACATAATGCTTCTCAGTTGAGCGTTGGTCACATTACATTACAGTATCAAAGTTGATAAAGAGAAAGGTTTTGCTTGGCATGACCACCTTTGGTGGCTAGATACATTACAAAGTGGTATCAGAGGCCAGTTTTCAACATTGAGCCTAGATGGGCCAATTAGTGGAACACATAAGTGAAAATTACAGACTATGCAGGAAAATTGTTTGATGGAATGCCGAAAAAAGGATGTCTAAAATTCGTTTGTTGAACTTATGGTAGTAAGATTGAGATAAATTTGATGCGCAATGTGAAGAATTGAGCCCCTTTGGAAATTTCGAACTAAAGAAAATCAGAAAAAATTGGGTATTTCTTCCGATGATGACGTTGGCATGGCGTGGAGTCCACGTGTCAGCTGACGTGGTAGAAGGAAGATGTGTGTTGCCATGGTGGAAGGTACATGTTGGACGAGATTACAGTTGGCAGGTGATGTTGAGCCATGTCGCAGACCAACTGTTAGTCCCACGACATTGCGGTAAGATATTGGAAGTTTGTCCCAGTGTCAGTCCGTGAGTCCGCAAGTCCGAAGAAGTGGAAAAATGACTAAGTGTTGAGACTTTTTCGGACGAAATTATGGAAGAAAGGTTACAATATTGTGAGTCTGTGAGTTCAAAGAAGTGGAAAAATGACTAAGTGTTGAGATTTTTTAGATGGACTTATGAAAGAAAGGTTACAAGATTGTGAGTTCGTGAGTCCAAAGAAGTGGAAAAATGACCAAGTGTTGAGACTTTTCAGACGAAATTATGAAAGAAAGGTTACAAGATTATGAGTCTGTGAGTCCACGAGTCCAAAGAAGTAGAAAAATGACTAAGTGTTGAGACTTTTTCGGATGAACTTATGAAATAAAGGTTACAATATTGTGAGTTCGTGAGTCTGCAAGTCCGCGAATGAGAAGAAGTGGAAAAATGACTAAGTGTTGAGACTTTTCAGACGAACTTATGAAAGAAATGTTACAAGATTGTGAGTCTGTGAGTCTGCGAGTCCGAAGAAGTGGAAAAATGACTAAGTGTTAAGACTTTTCAGATGGTCTTATGAAAGAAAAAATACAATATTGTGCGTCTGTGAGTTCGCGAGTCCAAAGAAGTGGAAAAATGACTAAGTGTTGAGAATTTTCTGACGAACTTATGAAAGAAAAGTTACAATATTGTGAGTCCGTGAGTTCGAAGAAGTGGAAAAATGGCTAAGTGTTCAGACTTATTGTGAGTCTGTGAATTCGCAAGTCCGTGAGTTCGAAGAAGTGGAAAAATGACTAAGTGTTGAGACTTTTCAGATGAAATACAATATTGTGCGTCTGTGAGTTCGCGAGTCCAAAGAAGTGGAAAAATGACTAAGTGTTGAGAATTTTCTGACGAACTTATGAAAGAAAAGTTACAATATTGTGAGTCCGTGAGTTCGAAGAAGTGGAAAAATGGCTAAGTGTTCAGACTTATTGTGAGTCTGTGAATTCGCAAGTCCGTGAGTTCGAAGAAGTGGAAAAATGACTAAGTGTTGAGACTTTTCAGATGAAATACAATATTGTGCGTCTGTGAGTTCGCGAGTCCAAAGAAGTGGAAAAATGACTAAGTGTTGAGAATTTTCTGACGAACTTATGAAAGAAAAGTTACAATATTGTGAGTCCGTGAGTTCGAAGAAGTGGAAAAATGGCTAAGTGTTCAGACTTATTGTGAGTCTGTGAATCCGCAAGTCCGTGAGTTCGAAGAAGTGGAAAAATGACTAAGTGTTGAGACTTTTCAGATGACTTATGAAAGAAAGGTTACAATATTGCGAGTCTGTGAGTCCACGAGTCCGAAGAAGTGGAAAAATGACTATTTGTTGAGAATTTTCGGACAAACTTATGAAAGAAAAGTTACAAGATTGTGTTTCTGTGAGTTTGCGAGTCCACGAGTCCAAAGAAGTGGAAAAATGACTAAGTGTTGAGACTTTTTAGACAGACTTATGAAAGAAAAGTTACAAGTTTATGAGTCCACGAGTCTGCCAAGGAAAAAGAAACTAAGTGTTGGTGGTGGGTTCATGGAAGGTATGAAGAAGAAATATGACTTAGATCCATGATGAATCCATTAAGATAGATCAGCAGAGGAGATAAAAAAACACAATGTGAAGTTGTAAGGGAGTTAATTATCAGGAGAACATGCGCTTTTGATAAGGACCGTCGGATTTGAAAGTGGATCAATCCCCACCATGGATTTTGGAGCGAGAGAAGAATTCGGGACTTTGGGTCTCCAGAGATGTTGTAGGCCTGTACAAGAACTTTGAAGGGCTATAAATTTCAACTAGAGCTCATTTTTTGGCAAGATTAAAGTTGTTGGGAAGTTGTTTTGGGGAGGACTGCATCAAGCAAATCAAAATTCAAATTGGGAAATCTGTCCTTCATAAATTGATGAAAAAATAACATGTAATATAATTAATGAAATGTTTTATAATATGCATGTTCTAACAATGATTATTACATGCAATTTTCTTGCAGAATTAAAGATACAGAAAGAAACTTTAGTTCTTATATGAGGACTGGATTTATAGAAGATGCTCAAGGATATTACAGCCATGAGGAAGAGATCATAGATCTGCATGTCGACATGGGGAGTGTTGAGACAGAGTCAAATGGAAGAAGAGATAAACAAGATCATGTCACTATGAGAAGTCTACAAAGGAAAGTGCAGGGAAGGTGTTGCAAGGTTTTCAAGGGTCTAAATAAAAGCAAAGGAACATTAGTATTCAAATGCTATAAAGATTGAATGGATTTCAAAGGAATGTCAATAGATATTTCACATAGGGTATGAACCCAACAAGTAAAGAATGTGATTACATGCACAAGAAGCAAGGACAACTCCATAACCTTGAAGATAGAGATATAATAAGGGGAACAAAATCTTGTTGCAAGAGAAGGAGAAAGAATATCATGAAATGAGGTGTGACTTATGGCTGAATCGGTCATCTCTATGAGAAAGCATGGGAATGTAGGAAGATGGAATTGTCAAATACGATCTAGAAACTCTTGTCTAAGATTACACAAGCAAGAAAGATGCCTCTATTATCAGAGTGCGCAACAAAAGCAAGGTACAGGTGCAAATGTGTAAGGTAGCTAGAGAGGTAGTGGGGGGGCCCAGAGGGCCCATAGTGATAATAGTGGAGGCCATTCAATGTAAGGTGGACCAGGTCCACTATATTATTAAATAAGGCCCACTATGGTAGTTAGATATAATAAATGTAAGAGGACTTCTTAGAAGGTTCTACTTCTAGAAGATTTTTTCTCTATAATGTTCTTAGGTGATGGTAGCACTATATAAAAGGGTTCAAACAATGTAATTGGATATGAAGAGAATTATTGTATTTGGAGCGATAACTCAATGAGAGGATGCCCCCTCGAAGAGGCAAGTGAACAAGAGAGGATCCCTTCCATAATAGGATCCATTGTATGGTGTTGCCCTACCTCAAGGGTTTGGTAATAATAAAGTGTGGTTTCTTCTATCTTGATTCGTGGATCTATTGTGTATTCAGTATTTTTGGTGATTATATTTGTATATCTATTCAGGTTCTTAACAAGTGGTATCAGAGCACTTTCCTTGGCAGACATTGTGGGAAAATATATTTTATTTTTGTAGATTGTTTTTCGGAAAAGAAAAAAGAGGGCCGCGACATTCCAGAATTTTTTGGTATATTTATGTGAAATATTTGTAGAAACGGGTTGTAGATATGAGTTCCTCTCATAAAAACACCCAATTTGAAAAAACAAATCGTCCAAAACGGAGTCCGGGAAGTCAAGATATTGAAGTTTTAAAATCTGCAATTTTCAGGGTTTTTTTCATGGACGACGACGTGATTTTTTTTTTTTAATATTTATGTAGCATCTGGAGACCGAATTTGCCCCAAAAAATTACATATCTAAGTTTCTCTCACAATTTCACCCAATTTAAAAAAAAAATTAGCCAAAACAGAGTCCAGGAAGTGAAGTTATGAGCATTTTAAATTCAACTGTTTTTCAGGGTTTTTCCGAAAAACGTCGCGATTTTCTGCAGTAATTTATTGTTCTATTTTTTGGGTTTTTTTGTGACGGATGTGGGACCGAAGAGTTCATAGGGTGATCAGATGGCTATTTCCTCTCAAAGCCTTAAAGAAATTCTTAAAGCATTCAAATCCCAATTGCATGACACATTGAATAACAAATTGGATGCCTTTGGAGATGGCCTCAATGATAGTTTTCGTAGTATTCAAGATTCATTGGATAGCATGCAGGAGAGATTTCTTATGACAGATATCAAGGATGAGTGTAATTAAGAAATATATGTTTGGTATGATCTCGATGTCGATTGCGATGATTAGTATATGGATAGTTTTCATTTCTAGGATGACAACCACTTTCGTATTTTATTTGATGACTCTACTCCACCTTCTGTAAAGAACAACAATGTCCCACATCAAGAGCTAGTTATGATTACTAGCGTCCAGCCTGCATATTCTACAATGGTATTGTTCCTTCCATATTCAACATTGACCCTTTCCCACTATGTGGCTGGATATTCTTATTTGGATCCACATGATAGGTGTCAGTATTGAGAGCATCATTTTCAGTTGGTTATTGGGTGCCGATATCTTCCATGTGGAGTTCACATGAGCACTTGGACATGGGACCCTAGTTTACAATGGCGATTGGAATACTTCAACATGGTGGCTTCCATTTCTCAATGGGACCCTGGTTCTCTAGTCTACTTCAGCACTATGGTCCACACTTATCCATGGGACTCTGGTATATGGTTGTACATCAAGCGTTGAGGACAACGCTTTCATAAGGGGGATGGAATGTAAGGTAGCTAGAGAAGTAGTGGGGGAGCCCAGAGGGCCCATAATGGTAATAGTGGAGGCCATTCAATGTAAGGTGGACTAGGTCCACTACATTATTAAATAAGGCCCACTATGGTAGTTAGATATAATAAATGGGTAATTAGATATAATAAATGTAAGAGGACTTCTTAGAAGGTTCTACTTCTAGAAGATTCCTTCTCTATAATGTTCTTAGGTGATTGTAGCACTATATAAAGAGGTTCAAGCAATGTAATGAGATATGAAGAGAATTATTGTATTTGGAGCGGTAGCTCAATAGGAGGATGCCCCCTCGAAGAGGTAAGTGAACATGAGATGATCCCTTCCATAATAGGATCCATTGTATGGTGTTGCCCTACCTCAAGGGTTTGGTAATAATAAAGTGTGGTTTTTTCTATCTTGCTTTGTGGATCTATTGTGTATTCAGTATTTTTGGTGATTATATTTGTACAACTATTCAGGTTCTTAACAAAATGGAAAAGGGTGGCATTTCCATTGGAGCAGAGTGGTCTTGAATGACCAAAAGGTGCTTCACAGTGAATCACTCAATGAAGTGAAGAGAGATATTTAATATTGAGCAAAGACATGGGTGGAAAAGAATGTTATAAAGAAGACATGAAATAAGTATTTCAGAATGTTGAAATGCTAGTCAATGATAATGGTATTCTAAGGTTGGTTTGTTCAAGAAAAATGGAAAGTGGTTAATTAAATTTTAGTGTTAATATTCAACTGGAATAGTGCATGTTACAACACTATGAATATTGAAAATTTAGTCAAAAGATGTTGGCGCCGAATTCTTTGCATAAAGTAGTTGCGAGATGGCAACACTAGTGGACCAACTAGTGGCTGGAAATATAGAACGACTAAGTGAGGCTTGGCTAGCATGTGTAGAATAAGGGCCAGTGGTGCACAGTTGAGAAAAATAATAGTGCACAAGGCAACAAGGTTCTACATAAATTCAAAGATAACCATCTACAACAATAAAGTTAAATAATTGATTAATATGAAATATATATGAATTGGAGTGTGTGATAGAATTGATGCGGGATTCATAGAATAAAGATAGAATGCATGTTTATAAAATAGGCATGAAAGATCAAATGATCGGTGCATACTGATGTGCGTTTGTGCATGTAGACGTTCTTGAATGATCAGGGGATCAAAATTTGCTCAATTTTCAAAGTGCTCAGATTGAGACGAAAACAGTGCCATTGCGTCCGTCTCGTTTTCCTGATTCTGGCGGTATATTTATTTTCGCGAATGGAGTCTGTATGGAGGAGATATCGCGATTTGACCACCAAGTCAAACAGGGAAAAATTAGGGGTGCTGACTGTACCTGTCCGTACAGTTCGTACGACCACGTGGAGGGCCGTACCATCTTGCTGACGTGGCACATTTCGGTTGGTTGTTCATTGACGAATACAGTGTGGACACGTGTCATGTGCAGCGAATAAAGTTTGGACACGTGGCCCAACCCATTGGCGCCACGTGTCACTGTGCAACTGGTTATATGTTGTATATATGTGTAAAATGACTTGGGGAGTCCGCGGGGTTCGACCCCCGGACCTCCCCCATAGCCAACGCCTTTGAAATAATCCGCTAGCCAATATACCCGCATTTGTTCCTTGTTACGGAGGCGGGAAATATTACATTTGAATTTACTTTGTGTTATGTTGGAAAGGGGGGTCGGGTCGGGGCTTAGCCCCGACCCGTGGCTATATGAAAACATATATAATATGACCATAGTATAACTATTGGTGCGGGGTGCGATTATATACCAAAGTTTTGTTTATATATGGTGCGACATATACCATTATATTCGCGTGGGGTTATATATTATATTTGTTATATAACAAATACGCGCGGTTGGTTATACATTTGCGCGGAAGTTTAATTCGTTGCACGGTTTTTAAACAGACCAACGAATTTTATGCCCAGCCTGTGGTCGCGTGGGTAATATGACCAAGTCCCGAGGCGGTTAAGGGCTGGAGGCACCCTAACCGTTCTACGGTTTGGACCAGTGCGCGGTTGCGTACGGGTCTTGGTTTTTCCGCTTAAATGAGCGTGTGTGCCAGGTTTGGAGAACAAGGGTGCAGATTGTAGAACCAGAGACAACAAAGAAGAAGGGGAGACTTCAAGGAGGCTATCTTCTTCATTTTTCGA
>ML779096.1:486950-500064 GCA_009831015.1 Picea engelmannii | reverse complement strand
GATTATTTCCACAGGTTATATATTGCTAGTGGAATTCTAGCAGCAAGTTGGCATTTGTTTGTGTGGGAACACCTTGGCAAATGATAGATTGCTTGAGGAACTATATAACAGTGAAAGGGATTCTTGAGCCTAGAGGGTGAGTTACATTGTTGAAAAACCAAGTTGTCAGGCTTGAAGAGTGAACTCTTGTGTGAGTTTCACTATCAAAGAACCAGGTTTTCAGGCATGAAGAGTGAAATCCTGTGTGAGTTTCACTATCGAAGAACCAGGTTGGCAAGCCTAAAGAGTGAACTCATGTGTGAGTTGCACTGTCGAAGAACTAGGTTGTCAGGCATGAAGAGTGAAATCTTGCGTGAATTGAACTATAACAACAAGTGTTGTTGTTGGATCGCTGATAGTTTTCCTAGCAACAGTTTCCCTTGATTTCCTAGCTGAGAGATTCCTAGCTACTTGTGCCAGAGAGACCCTGATAAACGAATGGCACATTCCTTGGGTTATCCCTGATAAACGAATGATACATCCCTTTGGTTATCCTTGATAAACAGATGGTTCATCCTTGATAAAAATATGGTACGTCCCTTGGGTTGGGAAGGTCAAGAGGAAGAGAGCTGGTGGAAATCAGGATAACTGTAGGAGAATACTAGTGGCTTATGTATATGTTTTGGGCCAGGGTGCCTTTGTATTTATGATATTTGGGGCCAAAGTGCCTATGTATCTGTGGTATTGGGGCCAAAGTTCCTATGTAATTTTTTTAGGCTAGAATGCATGTGTGATTTCGGGCCAGAGAGCCTATATGTTGATTATTGGTTGGGGAGCCGGAATTGTAAAATGAAATTACACCAGTAGGGTGTTGTGCACTTAGGACAGTGAAAAAATAAGGGGGAGGGGATGTAACATCCCTATTTATAATCCCCGTGAATTATAATGTAATTGTATAAATGTGAGTTAGGCTGGTGAGCCGATATGTTTGAGCGAAGAGCCCGTATTGATCTAATGTGGTCGGGGGCCGAATTGAATGTTATGAACATCGATTAATCAATAAAAGGAATAATCACTGGCTGCGATACAAAAGAGATGAAGAACGATGGGGGACTATGATTCCACAAGAGAGAGGGGTACAAGGGGGAATTATTCATGGGTATTAATCCAACCCACATTCTTGAAATTATTATTTTTGCGTGTAACTACCTATTTGTTGATTAAGTGTATGAGAGACCAATCATTAAACTCATGTAAGAGGGTGGATGTGAGTGGTCACATCCCATAGCTATTGGAGAGCATGGGCTGAAGTACAACATCATTGAGAAGAGTGGGAGTCAAGCAAGCAAGGAAGAAGAGGAAATTCACATGCAGAGGAGGGACAATTTTACATGGAGATTTTGGGGTAGCAAAGGAAGAGCAGAGGGTTGGGAAGAGGACCAACCATAGTATACTTGAAGGAAGCCATTGTTTGGCTGTGATTTTATGCTGAGTAAAGGCTTGTGTGCCGGAAAATTGGGTTGTAATCCTGTGGTTCAATTGTCCTGTGGAGAAAATGACTCAGAGCCTTGTGAAGATTGCTATAAGAAAATATGAAACAACCGAGAGATCCTAGATTTCCCAACTGAGTGATTCCTGGCCAACCAAATGCACTAGTGGCCCTAATAAATGAATGGTACAGCCCGAGGGACTGTGAGTAGTGAAGGGGGTACATTTCTTGGGTAGTGCAGGTTGTGGGGAAAGTGATCACTGGCCAACCGAATGTACTAGTGGCCCTGATAAATGAACGGTACAACCCGAGGGACTATGAGTAGTGAAGGGGGTACATTCCTTGGGTAGTGCATGTTGTGGGGAAAAGATAGAGTTGGAGGTTTGGAACTACTGTGAGATTAGAATCTGGGTTTGGGGTTGTTCTGTGTGGAGAGTGGATAACTAGTGGGCTAGATCTCCTGCCTCAGCTCGGGGGTGGCTTGGTGATGAGAGAAAATGATCAGCAGTGCCTATGGTTGGGAGGTTCATCCTTCGATTGTAGCCAGTTCGTTAATCATTAACAAATAACTGTTTCTGTTATGTTCCTATGTTAATTCCGCTATGCAAATGGTTTATATGAATGTTGTGTGTTTATTGTTTGCTTGAATAATTATATTTATGTTTAATATACGCTGCTAGATGTATTCAGAACTATTGTATCCGTCAATTGGTCAATATTTTGTGTGATCTGCAGCTAGTAAGCTACAAGAATTTAATTAGCAGTAAATCTTAATAATTTAATGAGTTTTTGCACATAATGTTGCTCAAATAAGCGTTGGAAACATTACATTATGGTATAAGCGCTAATAAAGAGATTTGTTTTGCGTGGCATGACCAACTTTGGTGGCTGGGTACATTACATTTGGCTTGTGAGGGCATGGTGAGGTCGTCTAAGGTGTCTTCTAGGCCTCCAAAGCATGTGGTCTTCATCTGGTATGTGGGCCCTTGGCATCCACCCTGTGGGCTTCAAGCCCCATGGAAGCCCAAGCTAGGCTTGTTCCTGCAAAACTGTGCACCAACAAGGTCCTGCAAAACAAATAAGCACGCCCTCCAAGGATCTCAAGTCAAAATATCATGGCAAGTGAAAACCACATCTAATAAACAAGGCACCTAAACATGTGCATCAAAACTACCTCATCAAATCAAAGAAATGCTTAAAGACCCTATACAATTGACCAAGTTTATGTATGGGAGGGGTGTCATAGAAATCCTATTGGATAAACCAAAACCCTTAAGTAGGGGATGCTCCCAAGGGTGCCCCTTCAAGGTCATGTAGTGGATGATGAGGTGGATAGGGGTTTAGACTTCATAGGTCAATGAGTTTCATGACATAGAAGGGCTTGTATTGTCTCATATATGGGTGCCTTTGTAGAGGGTGTGTTGCACCTTCGTTTTCAATGCATCCTTTTTCCAAGCCCATTCATTACCATTAATTAATTAATAGTCCAAGACCTTGGGTACTCCCTAGAGTGAAATCGATTAGCTTGGGGGCAACACCACAAGGTCCACTTGAAGCTGGAGGTACACAGAGTGCCATATGCAAGGAAAGAAAGGGACATCGCATGAGTGTACACACCTCAACAAGTGGGGACATGTATTGAATGTTATTTTTCTTTTGCACGTCTTTGATTTTTTAGGAGAAGATTTTCATTACTCTAAAGACCTCTTTGGGCGAGCATATGGAAGGTTTATAGTCTAGGCTTTTATCTTTTTCGAGCTACCATCCCTCTAGTAATTCAACCCCTTCTTCCCATGAAATGAGGTACATGCCCTTCTTGGGTCACTAAAGACAAAGGGCCTAGAAGAGGGCATTGTGATGGGAAAGTGATAAGTGTGGTCAAGAATGGTACAATGACCCCTCAAGGGACCCCAATTACACCCCTTCCTCAAAAGTTGGCCACTTACTAGGAAATCGATGACACTCAACAAGGTGAAAGAGGGTCAGAAGCATAATGTCCAAGCAAATGTTCTATAATCAAAAGCAGCTCCAATACAACATGCTTAAATCTCTCAAATATTAGGGTGATTACCTGCCACAATACCTGACTTGTACCGCATAGAGCAAGACCCATATGCCTTTCAGAAGCTAGCTGGTGTAGTGGATGCACTAAGGATGGATCCAAACTATGGTGATAAATTGGGATTTCATATGTGGAAGTGGACATTGCTATTCATGTGGTCTCTCGGCACTCCATGTTTACAACCTGAGGCCCTCGATACACCATCCATCTAATCAATCAAGCTAGCTGCATTTTCATGTACAATGGGTGCTCGATAAATCTAGTCAAATTTTCAGGGGTAGTCTAAATTTTGTATGGATTAAAATTTTATGCATTTTAAAACCTTGCCCCAAAAATTTTGTTTCATTTTAAACTAATCCAGATGCTCAAAATTCTGGATTAACTGAAAATTTAAAAACGAACTACAAAAAAACCTACCAAAAAGATAACTCAGGAAATAAGATTACTCCGGAATTAATCCACTCCATGTGAGACGACCCACACCAAAACATGTCTAAATACTCAAGTGTGAGCCGTTTCCGCACAGCAAAATCTGCCGTAATGGCTGATGACAACATGAGTAGAGTCACGTCGATGGCAAAATCTGCTGTAAAAAACAAATAATGTGAAATAATGGAACAACAGCTAAAAATAATGGAGAAATAACGGAACAAATGCGCATTTAATGCTTCCCTATTCCGACACGATTCTCATCTCAGTTACATCACGTCAGAAATTCATAAATATTGCAGGACAAGTCAGATCTCATTCACTCCCATACTGTTCCATTATTTCTGTGCCATAGACGTGACTCCACTCATCTTGTCGTGAGCCATTACGACAGATTTTGCTGTGCCATATACGTGACTCCACTCATGTTGTCGTCACTGAATCGTTGAGCAGCTAAAGGCAGCAGCAGGAGGTCACCGACTCACCAGTATCATGCTCGCATATACTATTTTATATACAGGCTTCTCTGGACGTCTCAATACCTTTTATCTATTTAGTGTGCTATTTTATATGCTTCTGGATTTTATCTAAAAAACATTCTTCCAGTGGGTGTCTCAAGGCCCATCCTTTAACTTTTGTTCTGGATTCTTCCTTTCAATTTTTGTTGTGGAATCTTCCTTAAAATTAGTGTTATCTCTCCATCCATCCATCCTGCATAAACTTTTGTTCTGGATTCTTCCTTTCAACTTTTGTTCCGGATTCTTCCTTAACAGTTAGTGTTATTTCTGCATCCATCCATCCATCTTGCACAACACATTGCTCGACTTACAAACTAAACAACAAATGGTAATGGAATCAAAACTCCCATGAGCTTTGATCGGTTTATGATGAAAGGAAAATTTTTGTTTTTAATTAAACAATGTTTATTGTTATATTAAAGGTTAAATGTATTTATAGATTAAAATTTTAAAAAAAGTAAGCTTTTAATCTTTTAAATAGTTTAAGTGAAAATGGATTTATATTGCTATGTGTATATATTAATTACTATTTCATATCTTTTATAAATTGTTTTTGTCGTTATTTTCATTTTCATTATTATTATGATTTATGATATGGATGTTATACATCTAATTTGGATTTTTTTTTACTTGATTTCTTTAAGTATTATAATGTACCAATTGTTATATAATGTATCATGTTATTGTTAGACATGGACATTACACTTCTAGATGCAACAATAAAAACAATTAAAGTCTTGGGGCATTATTTATTATCAAAATATTAATTTTTAATAATAAAGCATTAAACTCTTTTCAAGATAAAGATATGCTCTTGGGCCATCAAGAAGGGCACACTTTTTCTTTTCCACTCGGCGTGGGAATGTTTAGTTTTTGTCCGTAATTTCTATTGTAATTGCCCTCACCAGTCTTGTTGAGCAAAGCGCTTCTTAATAAAAAGTTAGTATGCTAGTTGCATCAGTTAGTTAGTTTGTAAACAATCCTCTCCAATCTAGTTGAGTAGGGTGTTCCATATTTTCTATTAGAATGTCAGTTGGTGTTAGTTAGTTGTGTTGTAAACAACGCTCGCCCAGTCTTACTGAGTAGAGCACTCCAGAAAAAAAGCAGTAACTTCCATTATAGTTGCAAAGAAAAGAGTCGCCCAACCTAATAAAGGGCGCACCTCTATTGTTGAATAATGAGATGGTCATTTTATGAAGTTTATCGTTCTCTGTCATTTCACATTTGCCCAATTCCTTTGATTAACACTATTCATTCTTTGTTTTCTAGTGTGCCTTGACTGTGCATCGTACATCCTCAGATATGTTTGCAGATCATTTGGTATCAAAGCTTCGATCTCAGAAAAATTCTGCTCACAATCAAGAATTAAACAAAACGACCATCCACCAAAATTCTGCTTGTTGTTTTGTTGACCTTGTTTTAGGTCACAGGTGATAACCCTGAGAAAGCTATAGTGAAGTTTGCATAAGGCAACATATTATATGAGACATGAAGCAGACTATGTACATGACCATATACACTCATGCACCAAATAAGATGAAGAAGAAGCTATCTCTTGAGATTCAGAGTATCTCATATGAAGATTGATTGAAAGGAGCAGAAGGCTCCAAAGATGACCGAACATTAGAACGGGAAGCAGACCTCGTTTGAAGCCAGACTCAGTCTTTCATATTTAGACTTGCTATGCAACACCAAGTATACCTTGTAAGAGTTGATGAAGTCCTGATCTCATAAAGGATCAGATGAAGAGACAACTTCCAGGACTGGAAGACAGATGTCGTGAGAAGACTATATCGTAACTTCAGAGACTCCTAGGAGATACGAAATCTCCAGGATGATTCGCTTGTTTCGGTGACAAAGAAGGAAGCCAGTCAGAAAGAATAGGATATGGATCCTTCTGTGAGAAGAGAAGTCAGTATTGAATTTAAATATTGATCTATATAGATCAAACGTGTTGTAGATGTACAAAGCCTAATGTATGTCCAGAGGATTCTCCCAGCAAAAGGGAGAATACTATGATGAGACACTTATTGAAGAAACAGTTCCAGTACTTATGAAGACAACCAGAACAACCATGATTCATATATAGTATGAGATGCAGGGGGAGCAATCCCCATATTTAAAATTGAGTGGCAGTTGGTGCAGTACATCAGTTGGGTCATGGAGACATGACTATGATAGCATTACCCCCATGAAAGAAGAAGAGCTATCCTTAGTATCGGTTACTGAGCCACTCTCAGTTTCAGATGAAACTGTTGCCATGATAAAATAAGAAGAGTTACTCTCAAATGTTAGCAGCCATAGTGAGAATGAAGTAATCATTCTCAGCCTCAGAGCAGTTGCAGGTGCATAGTCCCAAATTCTTGAAGGAACAGTTGAAGAGAGAGTAGAGGACATACTCTCAATCAATGAGACAAATAGTGCCTTGCAGAAAACACATAGACCTAGCACATGATTGTGCAGATTGAGTTGCAGCTGAGCAAGTGTACCAGATTGGTACAATGTAATAAGAAAAATTGATTTGAAGATTGAAGATAGAAAGACTCAAGTTGAAGAAGGATATGTACGTGTTGAAGCAAGCTCCTAGAGCTTGATATGGCAGAATTGACAGTTTCCTGACGAGCTTGGGCTTTACGAAGAGTAAAAACCTCTACTTCAAGGTTAGGAATGATGGGCTAGTGATATTGTTGCTGTACTTATTCTTAACTAGAGAAGAAAATATCATCACCGAATGTAAGAAGAAGCTCGCTTCAAAATTTGAGATGAAAGACCTTGGCCTAATGCATTATTTCTTAGGTCTTGAGGTATGGCAGAGTCTAGAGAGAATCTTCCTTAACCAAGGGAAGTATGCAGTCGAAATCCTGAAGAGATTCGACATGTTGGAGTGCAAGTCCATGAATACATCCATGGAAACGAATATGAAGCTACTGGTCAACACTTCGTCAGAATTGATTGATACCACACTATATAGATAGATCATTGGATTGCTGATGTACCTGACGAACACCAGACCATATATTTGTTTAGTCGTGAGCACCTTGAGTCAGTTTCTGGTAGAACCCAGACATGTTCACCTAGTTGATGCAAAACATGTGATGAGGTACCTTAAAGGTACATTAGATTGTGGTCTCAACTATGATGGAGATCATGATTTCACACTGAGTGGGTACGCTGATTCAGATTGGGCTGGAAGTGTCTCTAACAGGAAGAACACTTCATGATGTTGTTTTAGTTTGGGATCAACCATGATCTCATGGCAGATTAGGAAGCAATCCAACATTTCGCTCAGTATAGCGGAAACAGAATACATTGCTGGATGTTTTGCCAGCTGCAAAGCTATATGGCTTTGAAAGTTGTTGACCTGTCTATTCAACCTAGATATGGAAGCAACCACGATCATGTGTGACAACCAAAGAATCTTGTATTTCATGACAAGTCGAAGCACATAGAGATCCGATATCATTACATCCGTGACATGGTGTAGAGAGGAGCCATAAAGCTCCAATATGTTAGCATGGATGAACATGTTGCCGATGTGTTGACTAAGCCTCTATCTTGTGTAAAGTTTGAGCACTTTCGAGATAAGCTTGGTATAGTCCGAAAGGACCTCCCTCGAAAGGGGGAGTATTGTTGTGTTGAGATATGCCAGCCTAGTACTGTGCTTCCATCTTAATTGTTGTGACGTAAAGCCAGTCTAGTATTGTGCTTCCAACTTAACTGTTGTGTTGAGATGTGCCATCCTAGTACTGTGCTTCCAGCTTAATTGTTGTGACGTAAAGCCAGTCTAGTACTGTGATTCCAGCTTAAATGTTGTGTTGAGATATGCCAACCTAGTATTGTGCTTCCAACTTAATTGCTGTGATGCAAAGCCAGTCTAGTATTGTGCTTCCAGCTTAAATGTTGTGTTGAGATATGCTAGCTTAGTACTGTGCTTCCAGCTTAATTGTTGTGACATAAATCCAATCTAGTACTGTGCTTCCAACTTAATTGTTGTGTTGAGATATGCCAGCCTAGTAATATGTTTCCAGCTTAATTGTTGTGACGTAAAGCCAATCTAGTATTGTGCTTCTAGCTTAATTGTTGTGTTGTGATTCCATCTTAATTGTTGTGTTGTGATTCCAGCTTAATTGTTGTGGTGTTTTCCATCTTAATTGTTGTGTGGTGTGCCAACTTAATTGCTGTGATGATGTGCCAACTTAATTGCTGTGATGATGTGCCAGCCTCGTGTTGTGATGATGTGTTGCCAGCCTCGTGCTGTGTTGCCAGCCTTGTGCTGTGATGATGTGTTTCCAGCTTTTGTGCTGTGATATTGTTGCTTTTGATGTTGTATCAACCTTATGTTGTTATTGATGATGAGGATGTATTAGTGTTATACTAATCCATGTCGATGCAGTTGATGATGATGATGCCACTTCAGCCTCTTGTTGAAGATGATGATGATGATGCCACTTCAGCTCCTAAGTCTTTGCTGAAGATGATGATGATGATTTTATTTCAGCTTTAATGTTGAAGATGATGATGATGATGTTACCTTAGCCTCATACCAATGAGGATGATGATGCTACTCCAGCTCCATGCTGTGTCGATGATTCTCCAACCTCTATGCCATGTTGATGATGAGAAAAAACTTTTGATGATTTATAGATACGCCAGTCAGTGTTCCAAGATGATATTGATGATGTTTTCCTCTCTCTTGACTGATGTTGTTGTAGAATACCCTTCTTGTTAAGGGGGAGTGTTGAAATAATGTAACTGCAAAGTGTATTCTAATTATTATTGTTGTATTATTCATTAGATCAATCCCCTATTGCGGATTGATCATGTCGGCTATTATAAAAGACCAAATCCCCTTTTGCGGATTGGTCAAAACATAATTGTAATAGGAAGAATAAGAAGTCGGCCCCATAATATATTAAAGAGGCCCCAAAATATATTAAAGGTGGTTATAACCACCCAGAAAAAGAAGTCGGCCCTGCCAGTGAAAAGACACCTCCATCCACATGCACCAGAGTTGTATAAATAAGGAGGCTAGCACCTCATTTAGACACACACTCACTTGTTCATCAAGAAGCAAGTTTCAGAGCTACAGTCGGAGAAGAGAGAAAGAGAGAGAGGCGCATTCTTGGGAGAGGACTTTCTGTATTTGTTTGAGTTATCTCTTGGCATTGTATTGGCAATCTATAATAAGGAAGTTTTGTTGGGTTTTCTCCCCCATGGGGGTTTCCCAGGATAAATGATGTGTCTCTTGTGATTGTGTATTTCTCAGTGATCCTATCTTATGCTATTGTTATCTAGTGAAATGCAATGAACTCTAATAATAGCTTAAACCTTAACAAGACGGTGGGTGTGAGTGGTCACATCCCATAGCTATTGGAGAGAATGGGCTGAAGTAAAATCATCCTTGAGAAGAGTGGGAGTCAAGAAAGCAAGGAAGAAGAGGAAATTCACATGCAGAGGAGGGACGATTTTACATGGATATTTTGGGGCAACAAAGGAAGAGCAGAGGGATGGGAAGAGGACCAACCATAGTATACTTGAAGGAAGCCATTGTTTGGCTGTGTTTTTATGCTGAGTAAAGGCTTGTGTGCTGAAAAATCGGGTTGTAAGCCCATGGTTCAATTGTCATGTGGAGAAAATGAATCAGAGCCTTGTGAAGACTACTATGAGAAAATATGAAACAACCAAGAGATCCTAGATTTCTCAGCTGAGTTATTCCTGGCCAATCGAATGCACTAGTGGCCCTAATAAACAAATGGTACAACCCGAGGGACTGTGAGGAGTGAAGGGGGTACATTCCTTGGGTAGTGTAGGTTGTGGGGAAATGAGAGAGTTGGAGGTTTGGAACTACTGTGAGACTAGAACCTGAGTTTGGGGCTACTCTATGTGGAGAGTGGATAACTAGTGGGCCATATCTCCTTGTGGACTCATAGCCTCAGCTCGAGGGTGGCTTGGTGATGAGAGAAAATGATCAACAATGCCTATGGATGGGAGGTTCATCCTTCGATTGTAGCCAGTTGGTTAATCATTAACAAATAAGTGTTTCTGTTATGTTCCTATGTTAATTCCGCTATGTAAATGGTTTATATGAATTTTGTGTGTTTATTGTTTGCTTGAACAATTATATTCATGTTTAATATATGCTGCTAGATGTATTCATAACTGTGGTATCAGTCAATTGGTCAATATTATGTGTGATCTGCGACTGGTAAGCTAGAGGAATTTAATTAGCAGTAAATATTAATAATTTAATGAGTTTCTGAACGTAATGTTTCTTATATAAGCGTTGGGAAGGTTAAATTATGGTATAAGAGCTGATAAAGAGAAAGATTTTGTGTTGCGTGACTAGCTTTGGTGGCTGGGTACGTTACATTTGGCTTGTGAGAGCATGGTGAGGTCGTCTAAGGTGTCTTCTAGGCCTCCAAAGCATGTGGTCTTCATCCGGTATGTGGGCCCTTAGCATCCAACCTGTGGGATTCAAGTCCCATGGAAGCCCAAGCTAGGATTTTTCTTGCAAAATTGTCCACCAACAAGGTCCTGCAAAACAAATAGGCACGCCCTCTAAGGATCTCAAGTCAAAATATCATGGCAAGTGAAAACCACATCTAATAAACAATGCACCTAAACATGTGCATCAAAACTACCTCATCAAATCAGACAAATGCTCAAAGACCCTATACAATTGACCAAGTTTATGTATGGGAGGGGTGTCATAGAAATCCTATTGGATAAACCAAAACCCTCAAGTAGGAGATGCTCCCAAGGGTGCCCCTTCAAGGTCATGTAGTGGATGATGAGGTGGATAGGGGTTTAGACTTCATAGGTCAATGGTTTCATGACATACAAGGGATCGTATTGTCTCATATATGGGTGCCTTTGTAGAGGGTGTGTTGCACCTTTGTTTTCAATGCATCCTTTTCCCAAGCCCATTCATTGCCATTAATTAATTAATAGTCCAAGACCTTGGGTACTCCCTAGAGTGAAATCGATTATCTTGGGGGGCAGCACCACAAGGTCCACTTGAAGCTAGAGGTACACAAAGTGCCATATGCAAGGAAAGAAAGGGACATCGCATGAGTGTACACACCTCAACAAGTGGGGACATGTATATAATGTTATTTTTCTTTTGCACATCTTTGATTTTTTAGGAGAAGATTTTCATTGCTCTCAAGACCTCTTTGGGCGAGCATATGGAAGGTTTATATTCTAGGCTTTTATCTTTTTCCAGCCACCATCCCTCTGGGCCTTTAGCCCCTTCTTCCCATGAAATGAGGTACATGCCCTTCTTGGGTCACTAAAGACAAAGGGCCTAGAAGAGGGCATTGTGATGGGAATGTGATGAGAGAAAAGTGATAAGTATGGTCAGGAATGGTACAATGACCCCTCAAGGGACCCTCAATTACACCCCTTCCTCAAAAGTTGGCCACTTACTAGGAAATCAATGACACTCACCAAGGTGAAAGAGGGTCAGAAGCATAATGTCCAAGCAGATGTTCTATAATCAAAAGCAACTCCAATACAACATGCTTAAATGTCTCAAATATTAGGGCGATTACCTTCCACAATACCTGACTTGTACCGCATGGAGAAAGACCCATATGCCTTCCAGAAGCTAGCTGGTGTGGTGGATGCGCTGACGATGGACCCAAATTGTGGTGATAGAGAGGGCTTCCATATGTGGAAGTGGACACTGCTATTCATTTGGTCTCGTGAGACTCCATGTTTACAACCCGGGGGCCTCGAGACACCATCTCCTTAGTTATCCCACAACCCATGTAGTGGGCAAAGCGTACCTTCTCTTCTCGACCTTCATCTTCTCCACATCACTTTCCCTTATCAATCATATCTATGAATAGCTGGACATAAGGAAATATACCAGCCTATAGATAGGAACGATTCCATCCTAACTACGGTCAGGCTGGACTATTATGTGTATTATAGATCTCACCTGGGTCTTTCCCTTGACCCTCAGGTAAGGAAAAAGAAGGTCCCTCCATAGTCAAGGAAAAATAAGTTCTCTCCATAGCCGAGTCCTTACCAATCTGAGCAACCAGGTGGGTTTTTTCTACAACTTTTGGACATGTGTAGCATTGAATGGATAAATGGAAAACAATGGGATATTTTGTTCTCTATTAGCAACCAATGTTTAACTACACATTATATTTCTTCCAAATGTGACATTATGCTCTTCGTGGGCCCGCAACAAGGATGCAACTATGAAGGTTGTTAGGGTTCTTTTTATTTGCACAAGCCCGAAGCATGGAATTTCAAAATCATAAAGCCAGTCAAATTTGACAGTTTCGAACACTGTGACCCCTATTCTGCGCGTTTTAACGAAGATGGTTGACGATTTTATAGAAATTTTCACCGTATTTGACGAACAAATTGATCCGTGACGAGCAATTTGCCCATCAAATTCCATCCCTGACTCGAAGTCCAAGTGGGGGTTGAGACACCAACCAATTGAGTTTATCGTTAAGACACATTAATAGTTGTCGGTTAGTGAAACATTTTCTATCCTACTTATCCATGACAAATCTAGTGTGCAATTGTCGGTTAGTGAAACATTTTCTATCCTACTTATCCATGACAATTCTACTGTGCAAGCTCGCGATTGTGATTCAAGAAGCACATTACAAT